>CAKAKS010000046.1:65834-127180 GCA_916700875.1 Sebastes aleutianus | reverse complement strand
ACTCCTACATGTCGCTCCTCCTTGTCACTCCTCCATGTAACTACTCAATGTCGATCCTCCATGTCACTCCTCCATGTCTTCCATGTCACTCGACCGTGTCGCTCCTCCATGTCACTTCTCCATGTCGATCCTCCATGTCGCTCCTCCTTGCTCCTCCATATCACTCCTCCATGTCATTCTTCCATGTCACTCCAGAATGTCGCTCCTCCATGTCATTCCAGAATGTCACTCCAGAATTTAACTCCAGAATGTTACTCCTCCATGTCCCTCCTCCATGTCGCTCCTCCATGTCACTCCAGAATGTCCCTCCAGAATGTCACTCCAGAATGTCACTCCTCCAGATCTCTCCTCCATATCACTACTCAATGTCAATCCTCCATGTAACTCCTCCAGGTCTCTCCAGAATGTCACTCCAGAATTTAACTCCAGAATGTCAATCCTCCATGTCCCTCCTCCATGTCAATCCTCTATTTCCATCCTCCATGGAGTGCCTAATTTCACACCAGAATGTCACTCCAGAATGTCACTCCAGAATGTCCCTCCAGAATGTCACTCCAGAATGTCACTCCTCCAGGTCTCTCCTCCATATCACTACTCAATGTCGATCCTCCATGTCACTCCTCCAGGTCTCTCCTCCATATCACTACTCCATGTCGCTCTTCCATGTCGATCCTCCATGTCACGCCTCCATGTCGATCCTCCATTTCTCTCCTACATGTCTCTCCTCCATGTCACTCCTCCTTGTTGATCCTTCATGTCAGTCCTCCTTGTCGATCCTCCATGTAGATCCTTCATGTTACTCCTACATGTCGCTCCTCCTTGTCACTCCTCCATGTAACTACTCAATGTCGATCCTCCATGTCACTCCTCCATGTCTTCCATGTCACTCGACCGTGTCGCTCCTCCATGTCACTTCTCCATGTCGATCCTCCATGTCGCTCCTCCTTGCTCCTCCATATCGCTCCTCCTTGTCATTCTTCCATGTCACTCCAGAATGTCGCTCCTCCATGTCATTCCAGAATGTCACTCCAGAATTTAACTCCAGAATGTTACTCCTCCATGTCCCTCCTCCATGTCGCTCCTCCATGTCACTCCAGAATGTCCCTCCAGAATGTCACTCCAGAATGTCACTCCTCCAGGTCTCTCCTCCATATCACTACTCAATGTCGATCCTCCATGTCACTCCTCCAGGTCTCTCCTCCATATCACTACTCCATGTCGCTCTTCCATGTCGATCCTCCATGTCACTCCTCCATGTCGATCCTCCATGTCTCTCCTACATGTCTCTCCTCCATGTCACTCCTCCTTGTTGATCCTTCATGTCAGTCCTCCTTGTCGATCCTCCATGTAGATCCTTCATGTTACTCCTACATGTCGCTCCTCCTTGTCACTCCTCCATGTAACTACTCAATGTCGATCCTCCATGTCACTCCTCCATGTCTTCCATGTCACTCGACCGTGTCGCTCCTCCATGTCACTTCTCCATGTCGATCCTCCATGTCGCTCCTCCTTGCTCCTCCATATCGCTCCTCCATGTCATTCTTCCATGTCACTCCAGAATGTCGCTCCTCCATGTCATTCCAGAATGTCACTCCAGAATTTAACTCCAGAATGTTACTCCTCCATGTCCCTCCTCCATGTCGCTCCTCCATGTCACTCCAGAATGTCCCTCCAGAATGTCACTCCAGAATGTCACTCCTCCAGGACTCTCCTCCATATCACTACTCAATGTCGATCCTCCATGTCACTCCTCCAGGTCTCTCCTCCATATCACTACTCCATGTCGCTCTTCCATGTCGATCCTCCATGTCACTCCTCCATGTCGATCCTCCATGTCTCTCCTACATGTCTCTCCTCCATGTCACTCCTCCTTGTTGATCCTTCATGTCAGTCCTCGATGTCACTCCTCCATATCGATCCTCCATATCGCTCCTCCATGTCGATCCTCCATGTCGCTCCTCCTTGCTCCTCCATATCACTCCTCCATGTTGTTCTTCCATGTCACTGCAGAATGTCGCTCCTCCATGTCACTCCAGAATGTCACTCCAGAATTTAACTCCAGAATGTTACTCCTCAATGTTGCTCCTCCACGTCGCTCCTCCATGTCGATCCTCCATGTCAATCTTCCATGTCTACCATGTCACTCCTCCATGTCCGTCCTCCATGTCAATATTCCATGTCGATCCTCCATGTCATTCCTCCATGTCGATCCCCCATGTCAATCCTCCATGTCGATCCTCCATGTCGCTCCTCCATGTCACTCCTCCTTGTCACTCCTCCATGTCGATACCTCCATGTCGATCCTCCATATAACTCCTCCTTGTCACTCCTCCATGTCGATACCTCCATGTCCCTCCTCCATGTCAATGCTCTATTTCCATCCTCCATGTCACTCCTCCATTTCACACCAGAATGTCACTCCAGAATGTCACTCCAGAATGTCCCTCCAGAATGTCACTCCAGAATGTCACTCCTCCAGGTCTCTCCTCCATGTCGATGCTCTATTTCACACCTCCATGTCGCTCCTACGTGTCATTCCTCTCTGTCTTCCTTGTCACTCCTCCGTGTCACTCCTCCATGTCGTTCCTCCATCTCCCTCCTCCATGTCGGTCCTCCATGTCGCTCCTTCATGTCACACTTCCATGTCACTGCTCCATGTCAATCCTCCATTTCGATCCACCATGTTTCTCCTCCTTGTCACTCCACCTTGTCACTTCTCCATGTCACTGCTCCATGTCGATCTTCCATGTCGATACTCCATGCTGCTCCTCCATGTTCCTCCTCCAAGTCATTCTAGAATGTCGCTTCTCAATGTCACTCCAGAATGTCACTCCAGAATTTAACTCCAGAATGTCACTCCAGAATTTAACTCCAGAATGTCACTCCTCCATGTCCCTCATCCATGTCAATCCTCTATTTCCATCCTCCATGTCACTCCTCCATTTCACTCCAGAATGTCACTCCAGAATGTCCCTCCATAATGTCACTCCAGAATGTCACTCCTCCAGGTTTCTCCTCCATATCACTACTCAATGTCGATCCTCCATGTCAATCCTCCAGATCTCTCCTCCATATAACTACTCCATGTCGCTCTTCCATGTCGCTCCTCCATGTCACTCCTCCATGTCGATCCTCCATTTCTCTCCTCCATTACACTTCTCCATGTCACTCCAGAATGTCGCTCTTCCAAGTCACTCCTCCATGTCGATCCTCCATGTCACTCCTCCATGTAAGTCCTCCATGTCACTCCGCCATGTCGCTCCTCCATGTCACTCCTCCCTGTCTTCCATGTCACTCCTCCATGTCACTCCCCCATTTCACTCCTCCATGTCGCTCCTCCATGTAGATCCTTCATGTTACTCCTACATGTTGCTCCTCCTTGTCACTCCTCCATGTAACTACTCAATGTCGATCCTCCATTTCACTCCTCCATGTTGATCCTCCATGTCAGTCCTCCATGTCGCTCCTCCTTGTCG
Organism: Sebastes aleutianus; assembly: GCA_916700875.1. NCBI lineage: Eukaryota > Metazoa > Chordata > Actinopteri > Perciformes > Sebastidae > Sebastes > Sebastes aleutianus. The sequence goes on along the minus strand of CAKAKS010000046.1, from coordinate 123,704 downwards.
ATCCTCCATGTAGATCCTTCAGGTTACTCCTACATGTAACTCGTCCTTCTTGATCCTTCATGTCAGTCCTCCATGTCGCTCCTTCTTGTCGATCCTCCATGTAGATCCTTCAGGTTACTCCTACATGTCACTCCTCCTTGTCACTCCTCCATGTAACTACTCAATGTCGATCCTCCATGTCACTCCTCCATGTCTTCCATGTCACTCGACCGTGTCGCTCCTCCATGTCACTTCTCCATGTCGATCCTCCATGTCGCTCCTCCTTGCTCCTCCATATCACTCCTCCATGTCGTTCTTCCATGTCACTCCAGAATGTCGCTCCTCCATGTCACTCCAGATTGTCACTCCAGAATTTAACTCCAGAATGTTACTCCTCCATGTCCCTCCTCCATGTCGCTCCTCCATGTCACTCCAGAATGTCCCTCCAGAATGTCACTCCAGAATGTCACTCCTCCATATACCTCCTCCATGTTTATCCTCCATGTCGCTCCTCCTTGCTCCTCCATATCACTCCTCCATGTCGTTCTTCCATGTCACTACAGAATGTCACTCCAGAATTTAACTCCAGAATGTTACGCCTTCATGTCCATCCTCCATGTAGCTCCTCAATGTCCCTCCAGAATGTCACTCCAGAATGTAACTCCTCCTTGTCCGTCCTCCATGTCACTCCTCCATGTCGATCCTCTATTTCGCTCCTCCATGTCGCTCCTCCATGTCACCCCTCCCGTCCTTCCATGTCACTCATCTATGTAACTCCTCCATGTCAATACTACATGTAACTCCTCCATGTCACTCCTCCATGTCGATCGTCCATGTCTCTCCTCCATCTCACTGCTCCATGTCACTAATCCTTGTTGATCCTCCATTTCAGTCTTCCATGTCGTTACTCAATGTTGCTCCTCCATGTCGATCCTCAATGTCGCTCCTCCATGTCGATCCTCCATGTCATTCCTCCATGTAGATCCAACATTTTACTCCAGAATGTACCTCCTCCATGTCACTCCTCCATGTCTTCCATGTCACTCGACCGTGTCGCTCCTCCATGTCACTTCTCCATGTCGATCCTCCATGTCGCTCCTCCTTGCTCCTCCATATCACTCCTTCATGTCGTTCTTCCATGTCACTCCAGAATGTCGCTCCTTCATGTCACTCCAGATTGTCACTCCAGAATTTAACTCCAGAATGTTACTCCTCCATGTCCCTCCTCCATGTCGCTCCTCCATGTCACTCCAGAATGTCCCTCCAGAATGTCACTCCAGAATGTCACTCCTCCATATACCTCCTCCATGTCACTCCTCCATGTCGATCCTCTATTTTGCTCCTCCATGTCGCTCCTCCATGTAACTCCTCCCTGTCTTCCACGTCACTCCTCCATGTAACTCCTCCATGTCAATCCTTAATGTGACTCCTCCATGTCACTCCGCCATGTCGCTCCTCCATGTCACTTCTCCATGTAGATCCTCCATGTCACTCCTCCATGTCACTCCTCCATGTCACTACTCAATGTCAATCCTCAATGTCACTCCTGCATGACTTCCATGTCACTCCTCCGTGTCGCTCTTCCATGTGACTATTCCATGTTGATTCTCCATGTCGCTCGTCCCTGCTCCTCCATATCACTCCTTCTTGTCGCTCCTCCATGTCACCCCAGAATGTCGCTCCTCCATTTCACTCCAGAATGTCACTCTAGAATTTAACTCCAGAATGTTACTCCTCCTTGTCACTCCTCCATGTCGATACCTCCATGTCACTCCAGAAAGTCCCTCCAGAAAGACACTCCAGAATGTCATTCCTCCATATACCTCCTGCATGTCATTCATCCATGTCGATCCTCTATTTCACACCTACATGTCACCCCTCCATGTCACTCCTCCCTGTGTTCCATGTCACTCCTCCATGTCACTCCTCCATGTCGATCCTCCATGTCGATACTCCATGTTGCTCCTCCATGTCACTGCTCCATGTCGATCCTCCATGTCACTCCAGCATATCAATCCAGAATTTTACTCTGGAATGTCATTGCTCCATGTCACTCCTCCATGTCGATCCTCCATGTCGATCCTCCTTGTAGAACCTACAAGTCACTCCAGAATTTCACTCCAGAATTTTACTGTAGAATGTCACTCCTCCATGACAGTCCTCCTTGTCAATACTCCATGTCGACTCCTCCATGTCGATCCTCCATGTTGCTCCTCCATGTCACTCCTCCATGTCACTGCTCCATGTCGATCCTCCATGTCGATCCTCGATGTTGCTCCTCCATTTCACTTCTCCATGTCTTCCATGTCACTCCCCTATGTACCTCCTCCATGTAGATCCTTCATGTTACTCCTCTATGTCAATATCTCTCATCAATGTCACTCCAGAATGTCCCTCCAGAATGTCCCCCCAAAATGTCACTCCTCCCTATGACTCCTCCATGTCGCTCCTCTTTGTCACTCCTCCATGTCACTGCTCAATGTCGATCCTCCATGTCACTCCTCCATATCTTCCATGTCACTCCACCGTGTCACTCCTCCATGTCACTGCTCAATGTCGATCCTCCATGTCACTCCTCCATGTCTTCCATGTCGACACATGTCGATCCTCCATGTCGCTCCTCCTTGCTCATCCAAATCACTCCACCATGTCGCTCCTCCATGTCACTCCAGAATGTCAATCCAGATTTAACTCCAGAATGTCCTCAATGTCACTCCAGAATGTCGCTCCTCCATGTCACTCCAGAATGTCGCTCCTCCATGTCCCTCCAGATTTTAATTCCTCCATGTCAGTCCTCCAAGTCGCTCCTGATGTTGCTCCTCATGTAGCTCCTCTATTTAACTCTACTATGTCGCTCCTCCTTGTCACTCCTCCATGTCAATCATCCATTTCGCTCCTCTATTTCACTCCTCCATGTCACTCCAGAATTTCGCTCCTCCTAGTCACTCCTCCATGTTTATCATCCATGTCGCTCCTCCTGGCTCCTCCATATCACTCCTCCATGTCGTTCTTCCATGTCACTCCAGAATGTGACTCCCGAATTTAACTCCAGAATGTTACGCCTCCATGTCCATCCTCCATGTCGCTCCTCAATGTCACTCCAGAATGTCCCTCCAGAATGTCACTCCAGAATGTAACTCCTCCTTGTCCCTCCTCCATGTCACTCCTCCATGTCGATCCTCTATTTCGCTCCTCCATGTCGCTCCTCCATGTCACCCCTCCCGTCCTTCCATGTCACTCCTCTATGTAACTCCTCCATGTCAATACTACATGTAACTCCTCAATGTCACTCCTCCATTTCGATCGTCCATGTCTCTCCTCCATGTCTCTGCTCCATGTCACTAATCCTTGTTGATCCTCCATGTCAGTCTTCCATGTCGCTACTCAATGTTGCTCCTCCATGTCGATCCTCAATGTCGCTCCTCCATGTCGATCCTCCATGTAATTCCTCCATGTAGATCCAACATGTTACTCCAGAATGTACCTCCTCCATGTCACTCCTCCATGTCTTCCATGTCATTCGACGTGTCGCTCCTCCATGTCACTTCTCCATGTCGATCCTCCATGTCGCTCCTCCTTGCTCCTCCATATCACTCCTCCATGTCGTTCTTCCATGTCACTCCAGAATGTCGCTCCTCCATGTCACTCCAGAATGTCCCTCCAGAATGTCACTCCAGAATGTCACTCCTCCATATACCTCCTCCATGTCACTCCTCCATGTCGATCCTCTATTTTGCTCCTCCATGTCGCTCCTCCATGTCGCTCCTCCCTGTCTTCCATGTCACTCCTCCATGTCACTCCTCCATGTCGATCCTCCATGTCACTCCTCCATGAAGCTCCTCCATGTCACTCCTCCTTGTCGCTCCTCCATGTCGCTCCTCCATGTCGCTCCTCCCTGTCTTCCATGTCACTCCTCCATGTCACTCCTCCATGTCGATCCTCCATGTCACTCCTCCATGAAGCTCCTCCATGTCACTCCTCTATGTCACTCTTCCTTGCTCCTCAATGTCACTCCTCCATGTCGATCCTCCATGTCATTCCAGAATGACACTTCTCCATGTCACTCCAGAATATCACTCCACCATGTCCCTCCTCCATGTCACTCCTCCATGTCGATCGTCCATGTCACTCCTCCATGTCACTCCTCCATGTCACTAATCCTTGTTGATCCTCCATGTCAGTCTTCCATGTCACTACTCAATGTTGCTCCTCCATGTTGCTCCTCAATGTCGCTCCTCCTTGTCGATCCTCCTTGTCACTCCTCCATGTAGATCCAACATGTTACTCCTCAATGTACCTCCTCCATGTCACTCCTCCATGTCTTCCATGTCACTCGACCGTGTCGCTCCTCCATGTCACTTCTCCATGTCGATCCTCCATGTCGCTCCTCCTTGCTCCTCCATGTCACTCCTCCATGTCGCTCCTCCATGTCACTCCAGAATGTCGCTCCTCCATGTCACTCCAGAATGTCACTCCAGAATTTAACTCCAGAATGTTACTCCTCCATGTCCCTCCTCCATGTCGCTCCTCCATGTCACTCCAGAATGTCCCTCCAGAATGTCACTCCAGAATGTCACTCCTCCATATACCTCCTCCATGTCACTCCTCCATGTCGATCCTCCAAGTTTCTCCTCCATGTCGCTCCTCCATGTAACTCCTCCCTGTCTTCCACGTCACTCCTCCATGTAACTCCTCCATGTCAATCCTTCATGTCACTCCTCCATGTCACACTTCCATGTCACTCCTCCATGTCACTGCTCCCTGTCTTCCATGTCACTCCTCCATGTCACTCCTCCATGTCGATCCTCCATGTCACTCCTCCTTGCTCCTCCATGTCACTCCTCCTTGTCACTCCTCCATGTAGATCCTACATGTTACTCCTCCATGTCGATCTTCCATGTCGCTCCTCCATGTCACTCCCGAATGTCGCTCCCCCTTGTAACTCCAGAATGTCGCTCCAACATGTCGCTCCTCCAAGTCACTCCTCCATGTTGATCGTCCATGTCAATACTCCATGTTGCTCCTCCTTGTCACTCCTCTATGTCTTCCATGTCACTCCCCCATGTCACTCCTCCATGTCGATCCTCTATTTCGCTCCTCCATTTCACTCCTCCCTGTCATCCACGTCACTCCTCCATTTTACTCCTCCATGTCAATCCTATATGTCACTCCTCCATGTCACTCCACCATGTCGCTCCTCCATGTCACTCCTCCATGTCGATCCTCCATGTCACTCCTCCATGTCACACTTCCATGTCACTCCTCCATGTCACTGCTCCATGTCGATCGTCCATTTCGATCCTCCATGTTGCACCACCATGTCACTCCACCATGTCTTCCATGTCACTCCCCCATGTAACTCCTCCATGTCACTCCTCCATGCTGATCCTTCATGTCACTCCTCCATGTCCCTCCTCCATGTCGCTCCTCCATGTCACTCCTTCGTGTAATTCCGCCATGTTGCTCCTCCATGTCATTCCTCCATGTCAATCCTCAATGTCACTCCTGCATGTCTTCCATGTCACTCCTTGTCGCTCCTCCATGTGACTATTCCATGTTGATCCTCCATATCGCTCGTCCGTTCTCCTCCATATCACTCCTTCTTGTTGCTCCTGTCACCCCAGAATGTCGCTCCTCCATGTCACTCCAGAATGTCACTCCAGAATTTAACTCCAGAATGTTACACCTCCTTGTCACTCCTTCATGTCGAGGCTCCATGTCGATCCTCCATGTCGCTCCTCCATGTCATTCCTTTATGTGACTACTCCATGTCGATCGTCCATGTCGCTCCTCCTTGATCATCCATATTGCTCCTCCTTGCTCATCCATATCACTCCACCATGTCACTCCTCCATGTCACTCATAAATGTCACTCCAAAATGTCAATCCAGATTTATCTCCAGAATGTCACTCCTCCATGTCGATCCTCCATGTCACTCCTCCATGTCACTCCTCCATGTCACTCCTCCTTCCTCCTCCATGTCACTCCTCCATGTCGATCCACCTTGTTGCTCCTCCATGTCGATCCTCTATGTAGCTATTAATGTCACTCCTCCATGTCTCTCCTCCGTGTCACTCCTCCATATCACTCCTCCATGTCACTCCTACATGTCGATCTTCCATGTCGCTCCTCCATGTCACTCCAGAATGTTGCTCCTCCATGTCACTCCAGAATGTCGCTCCTCCATGTCACTCCAGAATGTCATTCCTCCATGTCAGTCCTCCAAGTCGCTCCGTGATGTTGCTCCTCATGTAGCTCCTCCATGTAACTCTTCTATGATTCTCCTCCTAGTCACTCCTCCATGTTTATCCTCCATGTCGCTCCTCCTTGCTCCTCCATGTCACTCCTCCATGTCACTCCTCCATGTCACTCCAGAATGTTGCTCCTCCATGTCACTCCGGAATGTCACTCCAGAATTTAACTCCAGAATGTCACTCCTCCATGTCGATCCTCCATGTCGCTCCTCCATGTCGCTCCTCCATGTCACTCCTCCATATCGCTCCTCCATGTCGCTCCTCCATGTCGATCATCCATGTCACTCCTCCTTGTCGCTCCTCCATGTCACTCCTCCATGTCGCTCCTCCATGTCGCTCCTCCATCTCAATCCTCCATGTCGCTCCTCCGTGTCGATCATCCATGTCACTTCTCCATGTCTATCATCCATTTCACTCCTCCTTGTCGCTCCTCCATGTCACTCCTCCATTTCATTCCTCCATGTCGCTCTTCCATGTTGATCCTCCATGTCACTCCTCCATGTCGCTCCTCCTTCCTCCTCCATGTCACTCCTCCATGTCGATCCTGCTTGTCGCTCCTCCATGTCACTCCTCCATGTCGATCCTGCATGTCGATCCTCCATGCTCCTCCATGGCACTCCTCCATGTCGCTCCTCCATGTCACTCCAGAATGTCGCTCCTCCATGTCATTCCAGAATGTCACTCAAGAATGTCACTCCAGTATGTCACTCCTCCTTGTCCCTCCTCCATGTCACTCCTCCATCTCGATCCTCTATGACAATCATCCATGTCGCTCCTCCATGTCGATCATCCATGTCACTCCTCCTTGTCGCTCCTCCATGTCACTCATCCATGTCTTCCTTGTCACAAAAAAAATCTTCTGTCTTGGATTCCTTGGAAGCTGCTTTAAAACTAGATTTCCTGTGTTGTTTCTTTGATCAAAGAAAGTGCTCCATGTCGATCTTCCATGTCACACCAGAATGTCACTCCAGAATGTCACTCCTCCATGTCGCTTCTCCATGTCACTCCTCCATGTCAGTCCTCCACGTCACTCCTCTATGTCACTCCTCCATGTCACTCCTCAATGTCACTCCTCCATGTCGATCCTCCATGTCACTCATCCTTGCTCCTCCATGTCACTCCAGAATGTCACTCCTACATGTCACTCCTCCATGTCACTCCAGAATGTCAACCCAGAATGTAGCTCCTCCATGTCCCTCCTTCATGTCACTCCTCCAAGTTGCTACTCCATGTCTCTCCTCCATGTCGATCCTCCATGTCGCTCATCCTTGCTCGTCCTTGCTCCTCCATTCACTCCTCCATGTCACTCCTCCATGTCACTCCAGAATGTCAACCCAGAATGTCGCTCCTCTTTGTCCCTCCTTCCTGTGACTCCTCCATGTAACTCCTCCATGTAACTCCTCCATGTCACTCCTCCATGTATTCCAAGAGAATCCTCCATGTCACTCATCCATGTCGATCCTACATGTCACTCCTCCATGTCGCTCCTCCATGTCTATCCTCCATGTCGCTCCTCCATGTCGATCATCCATGTCGATCATCCATGTCACTTCTCCATGTCTATCATCCATTTCACTCCTCCTTGTCGCTCCTCCATGTCACTCCTCCATGTCGCTCTTCCATGTTGATCCTCCATGTCACTCCTCCATGTCGTTCTTCCATGTCACTCCAGAATGTCGCTCCTCCATGTCACTCCAGAATGTCACTCCAGAATTTAACTCCAGAATGTTACTCCTCCATGTCCCTCCTCCATGTTGCTCCTCCATGTCACTCCAGAATGTCGCTCCTCCATGTCACTCCAGAATGTCCCTCCAGAATGTCACTCCAGAATGTCACTCCTCCATGTCGCTCCTCCATGTCACTCCTCCCTTTCTTCCACATCACTCCTCTATGTAACTCCTCCATGTCAATACTACATGTCACTCCTCCATGTCACTCCGCCATGTCGCTCCTCCATGTAACTCCTCCATGTTGATCCTCAATGTCACTCCTCCATGTCACAATTCCATGTCACTGCTCGATGTCGCTCCTCCATGTCGCTCCTCCATGTCGATCCTCAATGTTGCTCCTCCATGTTGATCCTCCATATTGCTTCTCCATGTCACTCCTCCATGTCTTCCATGTCACTCCCTCATGTACCTCCTCAATGTCGCTCCTCCATGTCAATCCTCCATGTCGCTCCTCAATGTCACTCCAGAATGTTGCTCCTCCATGTCATTCCAGAATGACCCTCCAGAATGTCATCCCTCCATGTCACTCATCAATGTCGCTCCTCTTTGTCACTCCTCCATGTCTCTACTCAATGTCAAGCCTCCATGTCACTCCTCCATGTCTTCCATGTCACTCCTCCATGTCGCTCCTCCATGTCACTCCTCCATGTCACTCCTCCATGTCGCTCCTCCATGTCAATCCTCCATGTCGCTCCTCCATGTCATTCCAGAATGTCGATCCTCCATGTCACTCATCCATTTTGCTCCTCTTTGTCTTCCATGTCCCTCCCCCATCTCACTACTCAATGTCGCTCCTCAATGTCGCTCCTCCATGTCGATCCTCAATGACGCTCCTCCATGTCGATCCTCCATGTCGCTCCTCCATGTAGATCCTACATGTTACTCCTCCATGTCGATCTTCCATGTCACTCCTCTATGTCACTCCAGAATGTTGCTCCTTTATGTCACTCCAGAATGTCCCTCCAGAAAGTCACTCCTCCATGTCAGTCCTCCATGTCGCTCCTCCTTGTCTTCCATGTCCCTCCCCCATCTTACTCCTCCATGTCGCTCCTCAATGACGCTCCTCCATGTCGAACCTCCATGTCACTCCTCCATGTAGATACTACATGTTACTCCTCCATGTCGATCTTCCATGTCGCTCTTCCATGTCACTCCAGAATGTAGCTCCTCCATGTCACTCCAGAATGTCGCTCCTCCATGTCCCTCCAGAATGTCATTCTTCCATTTTAGTCCTCCAAGTCGCATGGTGATGGTGCTCCTCATCTAGCTCCTCCATGTAACTCTTCTATGTTTCTCCTCCATGTCACTCCATCTCAATCCTCCATTTCACTCCTCCATTTCACTCCTCCATTTCACTCCTCCATGTCACTCTAGAAAGTCGCTCCTCCTAGTCACTCCTCCATGTTTATCCTCCATGTCGCTACTCCTTGCTCCTCCATATCACTTTTCCATGTCATTCTTCCATGTCACTCCAGAATGTCGCTCCTCCATGTCGCTCCTCCATGTCACTCCAGAATGTCCCTCCAGAATGTCACTCCAGAATGTCACTCCTCCATGTCCCTCCTCCATGTCACTCCTCCATGTCGATCCTCCATGTCACTCCTCCATGTCGCTCCTCCATGTCACTCCTCCACGTCACTCCTCTATGTCACTCCTCCATGTCACTCCTCCATGTCACTCCTCCATGTCACTCCTCCTTGTCGCTCCTCCATGTCACTCCTCCATGTCACTCCTCCATGTCGATCCTACATGTCGCTAATCCTTGCTCCTCCATGTCAATCATCCATGTCGATCCTCCATGTCACTCCTCCATGTAGATCCTCCATGTTACTCCTCCCTGTCGATCTTCCATGTCGCTCCTCCATGTCACTCCAGAATGTCGCTCCTCCATGTCACTCCAGAATGTCGCTCCTCCATGTCCCTCCAGAATGTCATTCCTCCATTTTAGTCCTCCAAGTCGCATGGTGATGTTGCTCCTCATCTAGCTCCTCCATGTAACTCTTCTATGTTTCTCCTCCATGTCACTCCATCTCGATCCTCCATTTCGCTCCTCCATTTCACTCCTCCATGTCACTCTAGAAAGTCGCTCCTCCTAGTCACTCCTCCATGTTTATCCTCCATGTCGCTACTCCTTGCTCCTCCATATCACTTTTCCATGTCATTCCTCCATGTCACTCCAGAATGTCACTCCTCCATGTCGCTCCTCCATGTCACTCCAGAATGTCCCTCCAGAATGTCACTCCAGAATGTCACTCCTCCATGTCCCTCCTCCATGTCATTCCTCCATGTCGATCCTCCATTTCGCTCCTCCATGTCGCTCCTCCATGTCACTACTCCCTTTCTTCCACGTCACTCCTCTATGTAACTCCTCCATGTCAATACTACATGTCACTCCTCCATGTCACTCCGCCATGTCGCTCCTCCATGTCACTCCTCCATGTCACTGCTCGATGTTGCTCCTCCTTGTCACTCCTCCATGTCACTGCTACATGTCGATCCTCCATTTCGATCCTCCATGTTGTTCCACCATGTCACTCCTCCCTGTCTTCCATGTCACTCCTCCATGTACCTCCTCTATGTAGCTCCTTCATGTAGCTCCTTCATATTACTCCTCTATGTCAATCCATATCTCTCATCAATGTCACTCCAGATTGTCACTCCAGAATGTCGCTCCTCCATGTCACTCCTCCATGTCACTCCTCCATGTCTTCCATGTCAACACATGTCGATCCTCCCTGTGGCTCCTCCTTGCTCCTCCATATCACTCCACCATGTCGCTCCTCCATGTCACTCCAGAATTTCGCTCCTCCATGTCACTCCAGAATGTCGCTCCTCCATGTAACTCCTCCATGTCGTTCCTCTTTGAAACTCCTCCAAGTCACTACTCAATTTCGGTCTTCCATGTCGACACATGTCGATCCTCCATGTCAATCCTCCTTGATCCTCCATATCATTCCACCATGTCGCTCCTCCATGTCACTCCAGACTGTCTCTCCAGAATATAACTCCAGAATGTTACTCCTCCATGTCCCTCCTCCATGTTGCTCCTCCATGTCACTCCAGAAAGTCCCTCCAGAAGGTCACTCCGGAATGTAACTCCTCCATGTCCCTCCTCCATGTCAATCCTCCATGTCGATCCTCTCTTTCGCTCCTCCATGTCACTCCTCCCTGTCTTCCACGTCAAACCTCCATGAAACTCCTCCATGTCAATCCTACATGTCACTCCTCCATGTCACTCCTCCATGTCGCTCCTCCATGTCACTCCTCCATGTCGATCCTCCATGTCGCTCCTCCTTGTCACTCCTCCAAGTCACTGCTCCATGTCCCTCCTCCATGTCGATCCTCCATGTCTATCCTCCATGTCATTGCTCTATCTCGATCCTCCATGTCGCTTCTCCATGTCACTCCTCCATGTCGCTGCTCCATGTCGATCCTCCATGTCACTCCTCCATGTCTTCCATGTCGACACATGTCGATCCTCCATGTCACTCCTCCATGTCTTCCATGTCGACACATGTCGATCCTCCATGTCGCTCCTCCTTGCTCATCCAAATCACTCCACCATGTCGCTCCTCCATGTCACTCCAGAATGTCGCTCCTCCATGTCAATCCAGATTTAACTCCAGAATGTCCTCAATGTCACTCCAGAATGTCGCTCCTCCATGTCACTCCAGAATGTCGCTCCTCCATGTCCCTCCAGATTTTAATTCCTCCATGTCAGTCCTCCAAGTCGCTCCTGATGTTTCTCCTCATGTAGCTCCTCTATTTAACTCTACTATGTCGCTCCTCCTTGTCACTCCTCCATGTCAATCATCCATTTCGCTCCTCTATTTCACTCCTCCATGTCACTCCAGAATTTCGCTCCTCCTAGTCACTCCTCCATGTTTATCATCCATGTCGCTCCTCCTTGCTCCTCCATATCACTCCTCCATGTCGTTCTTCCATGTCACTCCAGAATGTCACTCCCGAATTTAACTCCAGAATGTTACGCCTCCATGTCCATCCTCCATGTCGCTCCTCAATGTCACTCCAGAATGTCCCTCCAGAATGTCACTCCAGAATGTAACTCCTCCTTGTCCCTCCTCCATGTCACTCCTCCATGTCGATCCTCTATTTCGCTCCTCTATGTCGCTCCTCCATGTCACCCCTCCCGTCCTTCCATGTCACTCCTCTATGTAACTCCTCCATGTCAATACTACATGTAACTCCTCAATGTCACTCCTCCATTTCGATCGTCCATGTCTCTCCTCCATGTCACTGCTCCATGTCACTAATCCTTGTTGATCCTCCATGTCAGTCTTCCATGTCGCTACTCAATGTTGCTCCTCCATGTCGATCCTCAATGTCGCTCCTCCATGTCGATCATCCATGTAATTCCTCCATGTAGATCCAACATGTTACTCCAGAATGTACCTCCTCCATGTCACTCCTCCATGTCTTCCATGTCATTCGACCGTGTCGCTCCTCCATGTCACTTCTCCATGTCGATCCTCCATGTCGCTCCTCCTTGCTCCTCCATATCACTCCTTCATGTCGTTCTTCCATATCAATCCAGAATGTCGCTCCTCCATGTCACTCCAGAATGTCCCTCCAGAATGTCACTCCAGAATGTCACTCCTCCATATACCTCCTCCATGTCACTCCTCCATGTCGATCCTCTATTTTGCTCCTCCATGTCGCTCCTCCATGTCGCTCCTCCTTGTCTTCCACGTCACTCCTCCATGTCACTCCTCCATGTCGATCCTCCAAGTCACTCCTCCATGAAGCTCCTCCATGTCACTCCTCCTTGTCGCTCCTCCGTGTCGCTCCTCAATGTCACTCCTCCATGTCGATCCTCCATGTCATTCCAGAATGACACTTCTCCATGTCACTTCAGAATTTCCCTCCAGAATGTAACTCCAGAATATCACTCCACCATATCCCTCCTCCATGTCACTCCTCAATGTCGATCGTCCATGTCTCTCCTCCATGTCACTGCTCCATGTCACTAATCCTTGTTGATCCTCCATGTCAGTCTTCCATGTCACTACTCAATGTTGCTCCTCTATGTCGATCCTCAATGTCGCTCCTCCTTGTCGATCCTCCATGTCATTCCTCCATGTAGATCCAACATGTTACTCCAGAATGTACCTCCTCCATGTCACTCCTCCATGTCTTCCATGTCACTCGACCGTGTCGCTCCTCCATGTCACTTCTCCATGTCGATCCTCCATGTCGCTCCTCCTTGCTCCTCCATATCACTCCTTCATGTCGTTCTTTCATGTCACTCCAGAATGTCGCTCCTCCATGTCACTCCAGATTGTCACTCCAGAATTTAACTCCAGAATGTTACTCCTCCATGTCCCTCCTCCATGTCGCTCCTCCATGTCACTCCAGAATGTCCCTCCAGAATGTCACTCCAGAATGTCACTCCTCCATATACCTCCTCCATGTCACTCCTCCATGTCGATCCTCTATTTCGCTCCTCCATGTCGCTCCTCCATGTAACTCCTCCCTGTCTTCCATGTCACTCCTCCATGTAACTCCTCCATGTCAATCCTCCATGTCACTCCTCCATGTCACTCCTCCATGTCACTCCTCCATGTCACTCCTCCCTGTCTTCCATGTCACTCCTCCATGTCACTCCTCCATGTCGATCCTCCATGTCACTCCTCCATGAAGCTCCTCCATGTCACTCCTCCATGTCACTCCTCCATGTAGATCCTACATGTTACTCCTCCATGTCGATCCTCCATGTCACTCCTCCATGTCACTCCAGAATGTCGCTCCCCTTGTCACTCCAGAATGTCGCTCCAACATGTCGCTCCTCCAAGTCACTCCTCCATGTTGATCGTCCATGTCAATACTCCATGTTGCTCCTCCTTGTCACTCCTCTATGTCTTCCATGTCACTCCCCCATGTCACTCCTCCATGCCGATCCTCTATTTCGCTCCTCCATTTCACTCCTCCCTGTCATCCACGTCACTCCTCCATTTTACTCCTCCATGTCAATCCTATATGTCACTCCTCCATGTCACTCCTCCATGTCGCTCCTCCATGTCACTCCTCCATGTCGATCCTCCATGTCACTCCTCCATGGAACTCCTCCATGTCACTCCTCCATGTCACTGCTCCATGTCGATCGTCCATTTCGATCCTCCATGTTGCTCCACCATGTCACTCCACCATGTCTTCCATGTCACTCCCCCATGTAACTCCTCCATGTCACTCCTCCATGTAGATCCTTCATGTTACTCCTCTATGTCAATCCTCCATGTCGCTCCTCCATGTCACTCCTCCGTGTCGCTCCTCCTTGTCACTCCTCCATGTCACTCCTCAATGTCCATCCTCAATGTCACTCCTGCATGTCTTCCATATCTCTCCTTGTCGCTCCTCCATGTTATCCCATAATTTCGCTCCTCCATGTCACTCCAGAATGTCACTCCAGAATTTAACTCCAGAATGTCACTCCTCCTTGTCACTCCTTCATGTCGATGCTCCATGTCGATCCTCCATGTCGCTCCTCCTTGTCATTCCTTTATGTGACTACTCCATGTCGATCGTCCATGTCGCTCCTCCTTGATCATCCATATTGCTCCTCCTTGCTCATCCATATCACTCCACCATGTCACTCCTCCATGTCACTCAAAAATGTCACTCCAAAATGTCAATCCAGATTTTACTCCAGAATGTTACTCCTCCATGTCGATCCTCCATGTCGATCTTCCATGTCTCTCCTCCATGTCACTCCTCCATCTCTACCATGTCACTCCTCCATGTCACTCCTCCATGTCGATCCACCTTGTTGCTCCTCCATGTCGAACCTCTATGTAGCTATTAATGTCACTCCTCCATGTCTCTCCTCCGTGTCACTCCTCCATATCACTCCTCCATGTCACTCCTACATGTCGATCTTCCATGTCGCTCCTCCATGTCACTCCAGAATGTCGCTCCTCCATGTCACTCCAGAATGTCGCTCCTCCATGTCACTCCAGAATGTCACTCCTCCATGTAACTCCTCCATGTCGCTCCGTGATGTTGCTCCTCATGTAGCTCCTCCATGTAACTCTTCTATGTTTCTCCTCCTAGTCACTCCTCCATGTTTATCCTCCATGTCGCTCCTCCTTGCTCCTCCATATCACTCCTCCATGTCGTTCATCCATGTCACTCCAGAATGTTGCTCCTCCATGACACTCCGGAATGTCACTCCAGAATTTAACTCCAGAATGTTACTCCTCCATGTCCCTCCTCCATGTCGCTCCTCCATGTCGCTCCTCCATGTCACTCCTCCATGTCAATCCTCCATGTCGCTCCTCCATGTCGATCATCCATGTCACTCCTCCTTGTCGCTCCTCCATGTCACTCCTCCATGTCGCTCCTCCTTGTCACTCCTCCATGTCACTGCTACATGTCGATCCTCCATTTCGATCCTCCATGTTGTTCCACCATGTCACTCCTCCCTGTCTTCCATGTCACTCCTCCATGTACCTCCTCTATGTAGCTCCTTCATGTAGATCCTTCATATTACTCCTCTATGTCAATCCATATCTCTCATCAATGTCACTCCAGATTGTCACTCCAGAATGTCGCTCCTCCATGTCACTCCTCCATGTCACTCCTCCATGTCTTCCATGTCAACACATGTCGATCCTCCCTGTGGCTCCTCCTTGCTCCTCCATATCACTCCTCCATGTCGCTCCTCCATGTCACTCCAGAATTTCGCTCCTCCATGTCACTCCAGAATGTCGCTCCTCCATGTAACTCCTCCATGTCGTTCCTCTTTGAAACTCCTCCAAGTCACTACTGAATTTCGGTCTTCCATGTCGACACATGTCGATCCTCCATGTCAATCCTCCTTGATCCTCCATATCATTCCACCATGTCGCTCCTCCATGTCACTCCAGACTGTCTCTCCAGAATATAACTCCAGAATGTTACTCCTCCATGTCCCTCCTCCATGTTGCTCCTCCATGTCACTCCAGAAAGTCCCTCCAGAAGGTCACGCCGGAATGTAACTCCTCCATGTCCCTCCTCCATGTCAATCCTCCATATCGATCCTCTATTTCGCTCCTCCATGTCACTCCTCCCTGTCTTCCACGTCAATCCTCCATGTAACTCCTCCATGTCAATCATACATGTCACTCCTAATGTCACTTCGCCATGTCGCTCCTCCATGTCCCTCCTCCATGTCGATCCTCCATGTCACTCTTCCATGTCACACTTCCATGTCACTGCTCGATGTCGCTCCTCCATATCGATCCTCCATGTCGCTCCTTCTTGTTACTCCTCCATGTCGATCCTCCATGTCGCTTCTCCATGTCATTCCTCCATGTCGCTGCTCCATGTCGATCCTCCATGTCACTCCTCCATGTCTTCCATGTCGACACATGTCGATCCTCCATGTCACTCCTCCATGTCTTCCATGTCGACACATGTCGATCCTCCATGTCGCTCCTCCTTGCTCATCCATATCACTCCTCCATGTCGCTCCTCCATGTCACTCCAGAATGTCGCTCCTCCATGTCCCTCCAGATTTAACTCCAGAATGTCCTCAATGTCACTCCAGAATGTCGCTCCTCCATGTCACTCCAGAATGTCGCTCCTCCATGTCCCTCCAGATTGTAATTCCTCCATGTCAGTCCTCCAAGTCGCTCCGTGATGTTGCTCCTCATGTAGCTCCTCTATTTAACTCTACTATGTCGCTCCTCCTTGTCACTCCTCCATGTCAATCATCCATTTCGCTCCTCTATTTCACTCCTCCATGTCACTCCAGAATTTCGCTCCTCCTAGTCACTCCTCCATGTTTATCCTCCATGTCGCTCCTCCTTGCTCCTCCATATCACTCCTCCATGTCGTTCTTCCATGTCACTCCAGAATGTCACTCCAGAATTTAACTCCAGAATGTTACGCCTCCATGTCCCTCCTCCATGTCGCTCCTCAATGTCACTCCAGAATGTCCCTCCAGAATGTCACTCCAGAATGTCACTCCTCCTTGTCCCTCCTCCATGTCACTCCTCCATGTCGCTCCTCCATGTCACTCCTCCATGTCGCTCCTCCATGTCACTCCTCCCTTCCTTCCATGTCACTCCTCTATGTAACTCCTCCATGTCAATACTACATGTCACTCCTCAATGTCACTCCTCCATGTCGATCGTCCATGTCTCTCCTCCATGTCACTGCTCCATGTCACTACTCCTTGTTGATCCTCCATGTCAGTCTTCCATGTCGCTACTCCTTGTCACTCCTCCATGTCGATCCTCCATGTCGCTCCTCCATGTCGATCCTCCATGTAATTCCTCCATGTAGATCCAACATGTTACTCCAGAATGTACCTCCTCCATGTCACTCCTCCATGTCTTCCATGTCATTCGACCGTGTCGCTCCTCCATGTCACTTCTCCATGTCGATCCTCCATGTCGCTCCTCCTTGCTCCTCCATATCACTCCTTCATGTCGCTCCTCCATGTCAATCCAGAATGTCGCTCCTCCATGTCACTCCAGAATGTCCCTCCAGAATGTCACTCCAGAATGTCACTCCTCCATATACCTCCTCCATGTCACTCCTCCATGTCGATCCTCCATGTCACTCCTCCATGTCGCTCCTCCATGTCGCTCCTCCATGTCTTCCATGTCACTCCTCCATGTCACTCCTCCATGTCGATCCTCCATGTCACTCCTCCATGTAGCTCCTCCATGTCACTCCTCCATGTCGCTCCTCCATGTCACTCCTCAATGTCACTCCTCCATGTCGATCCTCCATGTCACTCCAGAATGACACTTCTCCATGTCACTTCAGAATTTCCCTCCAGAATGTAACTCCAGAATATCACTCCTCCATGTCACTCCTCCATGTCACTCCTCCATGTCGATCATCCATGTCACTCCTCCATGTCACTCCTCCATGTCACTCCTCCATGTTGATCCTCCATGTCAGTCTTCCATGTCGCTACTCCTTGTCACTCCTCCATGTCGATCCTCAATGTCGCTCCTCCTTGTCGATCCTCCATGTCACTCCTCCATGTAGATCCTTCATGTTACTCCTACATGTCGCTCCTCCATGTCACTCCTCCATGTCTTCCATGTCACTCGACCGTGTCGCTCCTCCATGTCACTTCTCCATGTCGATCCTCCATGTCGCTCCTCCTTGCTCCTCCATATCACTCCTTCATGTCGTTCTTCCATGTCACTCCAGAATGTCGCTCCTCCATGTCACTCCAGATTGTCACTCCAGAATTTAACTCCAGAATGTTACTCCTCCATGTCCCTCCTCCATGTCGCTCCTCCATGTCACTCCAGAATGTCCCTCCAGAATGTCACTCCAGAATGTCACTCCTCCATATACCTCCTCCATGTCACTCCTCCATGTCGATCCTCTATTTTGCTCCTCCATGTCGCTCCTCCATGTAACTCCTCCCTGTCTTCCACGTCACTCCTCCATGTAACTCCTCCATGTCAATCCTTCATGTCACTCCTCCATGTAACTCCGCAATGTCACTCCTCCATGTCACTCCTCCCTGTCTTCCATGTCACTCCTCCATGTCACTCCTCCATGTCGATCCTCCATGTCACTCCTCCATGAAGCTCCTCCATGTCACTCCTCCTTGTCACTCCTCCATTTATATCCTACATGTTACTCCTCCATGTCGATCTTCCATGTCACACTTCCATGTCACTCCAGAATGTAGCTCCTCCATGTCACTCCAGAATGTCGCTCCTCCTTGTCACTCCAGAATGTCGCTCCAACATGTCGCTCCTCCAAGTCACTCCTCCATGTCGATCCTCCATGTCACTCCTCCATGTTGCTCCTCCTTGTCACTCCTCTATGTCTTCCATGTCACTCCCCCATGTCACTCCTCCATGTCGATCCTCTATTTCGCTCCTCCATTTCACTCCTCCCTGTCATCCACGTCACTCCTCCATTTTACTCCTCCATGTCAATCCTATATGTCACTCCTCCATGTCACTCCACCATGTCGCTCCTCCATGTCACTCCTCCATGTCGATCCTCCATGTCACTCCTCCATGTCACACTTCCATGTCACTCCGCCATGTCACTGCTCCATGTCGATCCTCCATTGCGATCCTCCATGCTGCTCCAACATGTCACTCCACCTTGTTTTCCATGTCACTACCCTATGTAACTCCTCCATGTAAATCCTCCATGTAGATCCTTCATGTTACTCCTCTATGTCAATCCTCCATGTCGCTCCTCCATGTCACTCCTCCATGTCGCTCCTCATTTTCACTCCTCCATGTCACTACTCAATGTCAATCCTCAATGTCACTCCTGCATGTCTTCCATGTCACTCCTCCGTGTCGCTCCTCCATGTAACAATTCCATGTTGATCCTCCATATCGCTCGTCCGTTCTCCTCCATATCACTCCTTCTTGTTGCTCCTGTCACCCCAGAATGTCGCTCCTCCATGTCACTCCAGAATGTCACTCCAGAATTTAACTCCAGAATGTTACACCTCCTTGTCACTCCTCCATGTCGAGGCTCCATGTCGATCCTCCATGTCGCTCCTCCTTGTCATTCCTTTATGTGACTACTCCATGTCAATCGTCCATGTCGCTCCTCCTTGATCATCCATATTGCTCCTCCTTGCTCATCCATATCACTCCACCATGTCACTCCTCCATGTCACTCAAAAATGTCACTCCAAAATGTCAATCCAGATTTTACTCCAGAATGTCACTCCTCCATGTCGATCCTCCATGTCGCTCTTCCATGTCTCTCCTCCATGTCACTCCTCCATGTCACTCCTCCATGTCACTCCTCCATGTCGATCCACCTTGTTGCTCCTCCATGTCGATCCTCCATGTAGCTATTAATGTCACTCCTCCATGTCTCTCCTCCGTGTCACTCCTCAATGTCACTCCTCCATGTCACTCCTACATGTCGATCTTCCATGTCACTCCTCCATGTCACTCCAGAATGTTGCTCCTCCATGTCACTCCAGAATGTCGCTCCTCCATGTTCCTCCAGAATGACATTCCTCCATGTCAGTCCTCCAAGTCGCTCCGTGATGTTGCTCCTCATGTAGCTCCTCCATGTAACTCTTCTATGATGCTCCTCCTAGTCACTCCTCCATGTTGATCCTCCATGTCGCTCCTCCTTGCTCCTCTATATCACTCCTCCATGTCGTTCTTCCATGTCACTCCAGAATGTTGCTCCTCCATGACACTCCGCAATGTCACTCCAGAATTTAACTCCAGAATGTTACTCCTCCATGTCCCTCCTCCATGTCGCTCCTCCATGTCGCTCCTCCATGTCACTCCTCCATATCAATCCTCCATGTCGCTCCTCCATGTCGATCATCCATGTCACTCCTCCTTGTCGCTCCTCCATGTCACTCCTCCATGTCGCTCCTCCATGTCGCTCCTCCATATCGCTCCTCCATGTCGCTCCTCCATGTCGATCATCCATGTCACTTCTACATGTCTTCCATGTCACTCCTCCTTGTCGCTCCTCCATGTCACTCCTCCATGTCACTCCTCCATGTCACTCCTCCATGTTGATCCTCCATGTCACTCCTCCATGTCGCTCCTCCTTCCTCCTCCATGTCACTCCTCCATGTCGATCCTGCTTGTCGCTCCTCCATGTCACTCCTCCATGTCGATCCTGCATGTCGATCCTCCATGCTCCTCCATGGCACTCCTCCATGTCACTCCTCCATGTCACTCCAGAATGTCGCTCCTCCATGTCACTCCAGAATGTCACTGAAGAATGTCACTCCAGTATGTCACTCCTCCTTGTCCCTCCTCCATGGCACTCCTCCATCTCGATCCTCCATGTTTATGCTTCATGTCACTCCTCCATGTCGCTCCTCCATGTCGATCATCCATGTCACTCCTCCTTGTCGCTCCTCCATGTCACTCATCCATGTCTTCCTTGTCACAAAAAAATCTTCTGTCTTGGATTCCTTGGAAGCTGCTTTAAAACTAGATTTCCTGTGTTGTTTCTTTGATCAAAGAAAGTGCTCCATGTCGATCTTCCATGTCACACCAGAATGTCACTCCAGAATGTGACTCCTCCATGTCGCTTCTCCATGTCACTCCTCCATTTCACTCCTCCATGTTGCTCTTCCATGTAGAACCTACATATCAATCCTCCTTGTCTCTACTCCATGTCGATCCTCCATGTCACTCATCCTTGCTCCTCCATGTCACTCTAGAATGTCACTCCTACATGTCACTCCTCCATGTCATTCCTCTATGTCAACCCAGAATGTAGCTCCTCCATGTCACTCCTTCATGTCACTCCTCCAAGTTGCTACTCCATGTCTCTTCTCCATGTAGATCCACCATGTCGCTCATCCTTGCTCGTCCTTGCTCCTCCATTCACTCCTCCATGTCACTCCTCCATGTCACTTCAGAATGTCAACCCAGAATGTCGCTCCTCTTTTTCCCTCTTTCCTGTGACTCCTCCATGTAACTCCTCCATGTAACTCCTCCATGTCACTCCTCCATGTCTTCCATGACAATCCTCCATGTCACTCATCCATGTCACTCCTGCATGTCGATCCTACATGTCACTCCTCCATGTCGCTCCTCCATGTCTATCCTCCATGTCGCTCCTCAATGTCGCTCCTCCGTGTTGATCATCCATGTCACTTCTCCATGTCTATCATCCATTTCACTCCTCCTTGTCGCTCCTCCATGTCACTCCAGAACGTCACTCCAAAATGTTGATCCTCCATGTCACTCCACAATGTCAGTCCTCCATGTCACTCCAGAATGTCGCTTCCTCCATGTCACTCCAGAATGTCACTCCAGAATTTAACTCCAGAATGTTACTCTTCCATGTCCCTTCACCATGTTGCTCCTCCATGTCACTCCAGAATGTCGCTCCTCCATGTCACTCCAGAATGTCCCTCCAGAATGTCACTCCAGAATGTCACTCCTCCATGTCCCTCCTCCATGTCACTCCTCCATGTCGCTCCTCCATGTCACTCCTCCCTTTCTTCCACATCACTCCTCCATATAACTCCTCCATGTCAATCCGTTATGTCACTCCTCCATGTCACTCCGCCATGTCGCTCCTCCATGTAACTCCTCCATGTTGATCCTCAATGTCACTCCTCCATGTCACAATTCCATGTCACTGCTCGATGTCGCTCCTCCATGTCGCTCCTCCATGTCGATCCTCAATGTTGCTCCTCCATGTTGATCCTCCATATTGCTTCTCCATGTCACTCCTCCATGTCTTCCATGTCACTCCCTCATGTACCTCCTCAATGTCGCTCCTCCATGTCAATCCTCCATGTCGCTCCTCAATGTCACTCCAGAATGTTGCTCCTCCATGTCATTCCAGAATGACCCTCCAGAATGTCATCCCTCCATGTCACTCATCCATGTCGCTCCTCTTTGTCACTCCTCCATGTCTATACTCAATGTCAAGCCTCCATGTCACTCCTCCATGTCTTCCATGTCACTCCTCCATGTCGCTCCTCCATGTCACTCCTCCATGTCACTCCTCCATGTCACTCCTCCATGTCAATTCTCCATGTCGCTCCTCCATGTAACTCCTCAATGTCACTCCTCAATGTCACTCATCCATTTTGCTCCTCTTTGTCTTCCATGTCCCTCCACCATCTCACTACTCCATGTCGCTCCTCAATGTCGCTCCTCCATGTCGATCCTCAATGACGCTCATCCATGTCGATCCTCCATGTCACTCCTCCATGTAGATCCTACATGTTACTCCTCCATGTCGATCTTCCATGTCACTCCTCAATGTCACTCCAGAATGTTGCTCCTTTATGTCACTCCAGAATGTCCCTCCAGAAAGTCACTCCTCCATGACACTCATCCATGTCGCTCCTCCTTGTCTTCCATGTCCCTCCCCCATCTTACTCCTCCATGTCGCTCCTCAATGACGCTCCTCCATGTCGAACCTCCATGTCACTCCTCCATGTAGATCCTACATGTTACTCCTCCATGTCGATCTTCCATGTCGCTCCTCCATGTCACTCCAGAATGTCGCTCCTCCATGTCACTCCAGAATGTCGCTCCTCCATGTCCCTCCAGAATGTCATTCCTCCATTTTAGTCCTCCAAGTCGCATGGTGATGTTGCTCCTCATCTAGCTCCTCCATGTAACTCTTCTATGTTTCTCCTCCATGTCACTCCATCTCGATCCTCCATTTCGCTCCTCCATTTCACTCCTCCATTTCACTCCTCCATGTCACTCTAGAAAGTCGCTCCTCCTAGTCACTCCT
This sequence comes from Sebastes aleutianus, assembly GCA_916700875.1. NCBI lineage: Eukaryota > Metazoa > Chordata > Actinopteri > Perciformes > Sebastidae > Sebastes > Sebastes aleutianus. The sequence continues at coordinate 100,542 of CAKAKS010000046.1, read as the reverse complement.
CCATGTTTATCCTCCATGTCGCTACTCCTTGCTCCTCCATATCACTTTTCCATGTCATTCTTCCATGTCACTCCAGAATGTCGCTCCTCCATGACACTCCAGAATGTCCCTCCTCCATGTCCCTCCTCCATGTCACTCCTCCATGTCGATCCTCTATTTCGCTCCTCCATGTCGCTCCTCCATGTCACTCCTCCCTTTCTTCCACGTCACTCCTCTATGTAACTCCTCCATGTCAATACTACATGTCACTCCTCCATGTCACTCCTCCTGTGGAACCTCCATGTCGCTAATCCTTGCTCCTCCATGTCACTCCTCCATGTCGATCCTCCATGTCACTCCTAAATGTCACTCCTCCATGTCGAACCTCCATGTCACTCCTCCATGTAGATCCTACATGTCACTCCTCCATGTCGATCTTCCATGTCGCTCTTCCATGTCACTCCAGAATGTAGCTCCTCCATGTCACTCCAGAATGTCGCTCCTCCATGTCCCTCCAGAATGTCATTCTTCCATTTTAGTCCTCCAAGTCGCATGGTGATGGTGCTCCTCATCTAGCTCCTCCATGTAACTCTTCTATGTTTCTCCTCCATGTCACTCCATCTCAATCCTCCATTTCGCTCCTCCATGTCACTCCTCCATGTCACTCTAGAAAGTCGCTCCTCCTAGTCACTCCTCCATGTTTATCCTCCATGTCGCTACTCCTTGCTCCTCCATATCACTTTTCCATGTCATTCTTCCATGTCACTCCAGAATGTCACTCCTCCATGTCGCTCCTCCATGTCACTCCAGAATGTCCCTCCAGAATGTCACTCCAGAATGTCACTCCTCCATGTCCCTCCTCCATGTCACTCCTCCATGTCGATCCTCTATTTCGCTCCTCCATGTCGCTCCTCCATGTCACTACTCCCTTTCTTCCACGTCACTCCTCTATGTAACTCCTCCATGTCACTCCTCCATGTCACTCCTCCATGTCACTCCGCCATGTCGCTCCTCCATGTCACTCCTCCATGTCACTCCTCCATGTTGCTCCTCCATGTCACTCCTCCATGTCACTGCTCCATGTCGATCCTCCATTTCGATCCTCCATGTTGTTCCACCATGTCACTCCTCCATGTCTTCCATGTCACTCCCCCATGTACCTCCTCTATGTAGCTCCTTCATGTAGATCCTTCATATTACTCCTCTATGTCAATCCATATCTCTCATCAATGTCACTCCAGATTGTCACTCCACAATGTCGCTCCTCCATGTCACTCCTCCATGTCACCCCTCCATGTCTTCCATGTCAACACATGTCGATCCTCCCTGTGGCTCCTCCTTGCTCCTCCATATCACTCCACCATGTCGCTCCTCCATGTCACTCCAGAATTTCGCTCCTCCATGTCACTCCAGAATGTCGCTCCTCCATGTCACTCCTCCATGTCGTTCCTCTTTGAAACTCCTCCAAGTCACTACTCAATTTCGGTCTTCCATGTCGACACATGTCGATCCTCCATGTCAATCCTCCTTGATCCTCCATATCATTCCACCATGTCGCTCCTCCATGTCACTCCAGACTGTCTCTCCAGAATATAACTCCAGAATGTTACTCCTCCATGTCCCTCCTCCATGTTGCTCCTCCATGTCACTCCAGAATGTCCCTCCAGAAGGTCACTCCAGAATGTAACTCCTCCATGTCCCTCCTCCATGTCACTCCTCCATATCGATCCTCTATTTCGCTCCTCCATGTCACTCCTCCCTGTCTTCCACGTCAAACCTCCATGTAACTCCTCCATGTCAATCATACATGTCACTCCTCATGTCACTCCGCCATGTCGCTCCTCCATGTCACTCCTCCATGTCGATCCTCCATGTCGATCCTCCATGTCACACTTCCATGTCACTGCTCGATGTCGCTCCTGCATATCGATCCTCCATGTCGCTCCTCCTTGTGACTCCTCCATGTCGATCCTCAATGTCGCTTCTCCATGTCACTCCTCCATGTCGCTGCTCCATGTCGATCCTCCATTTCGATCCTCCATGTCGCCCCTCCATGTTACTCCTCCCTGTCTTCCATGTCACTCCTCCATGTCGATCCTCCATGTCGATCCTCCATGTCGCTCCTCCATGTCACTCCTCCATGTCACTCCTCCATGTCGCTCCTCCATGTCACTCCTCCTTGGTTCTCCACGTCGCCCCTCTTTGTCATTCCTCTATGTCACTCCTCCATGTCGCTCCTCCATTTCACTCAAGAATGTCACTCCAGAATTTAACTCCAGAATGTCACTCCTCCATGTCCCTCCTCCATGTCACTCCAGAATGTCACTCCAGAATTTAACTCCAGAATGTCACTCCTCCATGTCCTTTCTCCATGTCAATTCTCCATGTCAGTCCTCCATGTCAGTCCTCCATGTCGCTCCTCAATGTCGCTCCTCAATGTCGCTCCTCCATGTCGATCCTCCATGTGACTGCTCAATGTCGCTCCTCCATGTCGATCCTCCATGTCGATCCTCCTTGTTACTCCTCCATGTCACTCCTCCTTGTCACTACTCCAAGTCACTACTCAATGTCTATCCTCCATGTCACTCCTCCATGTCACTCCTCCATGTTGATCCTCCACGTCAATCCTCCATGTGACTGCTCAATGTCGCTCCTCCATGTCGATCCTCCATGTCGCTCCTCCTTGTTACTCCTCCATGTCGCTCCTCCATGTCAATCCAGAATTTAACTCCAGAATGTCGCACCTCCATGTCACTCCTCCATGTCGATCCTCCATGTCGCTCTCCCATGACACTCCTCCTTGTTACTCCTCCATGTCGCTCCTCCATGTCAATCCAGAATGTCACTCCAGAATTTAACTCCAGAATGTCGCATCTCCATGTCACTCCTCCATGTCGATCCTCCATGTCACTCCTTCTTGTTACTTCTTTATGTCACTCCTCCTTGTCACTACTCCAAGTCACTACTCAATGTCGATCCTCCATGTCACTCCTCCATGTCTTCCATGTCACTCCTCCGTTTCGATCCTCCATGTCGCTCCTAATTGCTCCTCCATATCACTCCTCCAAGTCACTCTAGAATGTTGCTCCTCCATGTCATTCCAGAATTTCATTCCAGAATTTAACTCCAGAATGTCACTCCTCCAAGTCCCTCCTCCATGTCAGTCCTCTATGTCCATCCTCCATGTCACTCCTTCATGTCACTCCAGAATGTCCCTCCAGAATGTCACTCCAGAATGTCACTCCTCCATGTCCCTCCTCCATGTCGATCCTCCATGTCACTGCTCCATGTCGCTCCTCCATGTCGCTCCTAATTGCTCATCCATATCACTCCTCCATGTCACTCTAGAATTTTGTTCCTCCATGTCACTCCAGAAGTCACTACAGAATTTAACTCCAGAATGTCACTCCTCCATGTACCTCCTCCATGTCGATCGTTTATGTCCATCGTCCATATCACTCCTCCACGTCACTCCGGAATGTCCATCCAGAATGTCACTCTAGAATGTCACTCCTCCATATCCCTCCTCCATATCACTCCTCCATGTCGATATTCAATTTAACACCTCCATTTCGCTCCTACATGTCACTCCTCCATCTCCTATGTCACTCCTCCATGTCACTCCTCCATGTCGATCCACCATGTCACTCCTCCATGTCGATCCTCCTTGTTACTCCTTCATGTGGCTCCTCCTTGTCACTCCTCCATGTCACTGCTTCATATCGATCGTCGATCGTCCATGTTGATCCTCCATGTTGCTACTCCATGTCACTCCTCCATGTCTTCCATGTCATTCCCTCATGTCGATCTTCCATGTCAGTCCTTCATATCACTGCTCCATGTCGATCCTCCATGTCACTTCTCCATGTCAGTCCTCAATGTCACTCCTCCATGTCACTCCTGCATGTTGATCCTACATGTCACTCCTCCATGTCTATCCTCAATGTCACTCCAGAATGTTGCTCCTCCATGTCCCTCCTTCATATCATTGCTCCATGTCGATCCTCCATGTCGCTTCTCCATGTCGCTCCTCCATGTCAGTCCTCCATGTCGATCCTCCATGTCACTCCTCCATTTCACTCCTCCATGTTGCTCTTCCATGTAGAACCTACATGTCACTCCTCCATTTAGATCCTACTTGTTACTCCTCCATGTCGATCTACCATGTCCATCCTCCATGTCAGTCCTCCATGTCAGTCCGGAATGTCCAACCAGAATGTCACTCTAGAATGTCACTCCTCCATGTCCCTCCTCTATATATCTCCTCCATATCGATCTTCAATTTAACACCTCCATTTCGCTCCTACATGTCACTCCTTCATCTCCCATGTCACTCCTCCATGTTACTCCTCCATGTCGATCCTCCATGTCACTCATCCATGTCGCTCCTCCTTTTTACTCCTTCATGTGGCTCCTCCTTGTCACTCCTCCGTGTCACTGCTCCATATCGATCATACATGTAGATCGTCCATGTTGATCCTCCATGTTGCTACTCCATGTCACTCCTCCATGTCTTCCATGTCACTCCCTCATGTACCTCCTCAATGTCGTTCCTCCATGTAGATCCTTTATGTTACTACTCCATGTTACTCCTCCATGACACTCCTAAATGTCACTCCAGAATGTTGCTCCTCCATGTCATTCCAGAATGACCCTCCAGAATGTCATCCCTCGATGTCACTCATCCATGTCGCTCCTCTTTGTCACTCCTCCTTGTCACTACAACTACAACACTACAACACTACAACTTTCTCCTGGCCACAGTGCGCTTGGTGGATCCTGTTGGGTCTCTAAACTATGGTGTACGGTCATAGACCTGCTCTATATATAAAGCGTCTTAAGATAACTTCTGTTGTGATTTGATGCTATACAAAAATAAATTGATTTGATTTGATTTGATTTGACTACTCAATGTCAAATCCTCCATGTCACTCCTCCATGTCTTCCATGTCACTCCTCCATGTCGCTCCTCCATGTCACTCCTTCATGTCACTCCTCCATGTCGCTCCTCCATGTCAATCCTCCATGTCGCTCCTCAATGTCACTCCAGAATGTTGCTCCTCCATGTCCCTCCAGAATGTCACTCCTCCATGTCGATCCATATCGCTCCTTCATGTCACTCCTCCATTTAGATCCTACATGTTACTCCTCCATGTCGATCTTCCATGTCGCTCCTCCATGTCACTCCAGAATGTCGCTCCTCCATGTCACTCCAGAATGTCGCTCCACCATGTCAATCCTCCATGTCGATCTTCCATGTCTCTCCTTCATCTCTACCATGTCACTCCTCCATGTCACTCCTCCATGTCGATCAACCTTGACACTCCTCCATGTCGATCCTCTATGTCGCTCCTCCATGTCAATCCTCCATGTCACTCCTCCATGTAGATCCTACATGTCACTCCAGAATTTCACTCCAGAATTTAAATGTAGAATGTCACTCCACCATGTCAGTCCTCCTTGTCAATACTCCATGTCGACTCCTCATTGTTGATCCTCCATATCGCTCCTCCATGTCGATCCTTCATGTCACTCCTCCATTTAGATTCTACATGTTACTCCTCCATGTCGATCTTCCATGTCGCTCCTCCATGTCGCTCCGCGATGTCGCTACTCCATGTAGCTCCTCCATGTCGCTCTTCCATGTCGCTCCTCCATGTCACTCTTCCATGTCGATCCTCCATGTCACTCCTCCATGTCGATTATCCATGTCGCTCCTCCATGTCACTCCTCCATGTCGATCCTCCATGTCACTCCTCCATGTCGATCCTCCATGTCACTCCTCCATGTCCCTCCTCCATGTCACTCCTCCATGTCGATCCTTCATGTCACTCCTCCATGTCGATCCTCCATGTTGCTCCTCCAAGTCACTCCTCCATGTTGATCCTCCATGTCGATACTCCATGTTGCTCCTCCATGTCACTCCTCCATGTCACTCCCCCATCTCACTCCTCCATGTCGCTCCTCCATGTAGATCCTTCATGTTACTCCTCCATGTCGCTCCTCCTTGTCGCTCCTCCATGTCACTACTCAATAATCAATCCTCCATGTCACTCCTCCATATCTTCCATGTCACTCCACCGTGTCACTCCTCCATGTCACTTATTCATGTCGATCTTCCATGTCACTCCAGAATGTCGCTCCTCCATGTCACTCCTGAATGTCACTCCAGAATTTAACTCCAGATTGTTACACCTCCATGTCACTCCTCCATGTCACTCCAGAATGTCACTCCAGAATTTAACTCCAGAATGTTACGCCTCCTTGTCCCTCCTCCATGTCACTCCTCCATGTCGATCCTCTATTTCGCTCCTCCATGTCGCTCCTCCATGTCACCCCTCCCGTCCTTCCATGTCACTCCTCTATGTAACTCCTCCATGTCAATACTACATGTAACTCCTCCATGTCACTCCTCCATGTCGATCGTCCATGTCTCTCCTCCATGTCACTGCTCCATGTCACTAATCCTTGTTGATCCTCCATGTCAGTCTTCCATGTCGCTACTCAATGTTGCTCCTCCATGTCGATCCTCAATGTCGCTCCTCCATGTCGATCCTCCATGTAATTCCTCCATGTAGATCCAACATGTCACTCCAGAATGTCGCTCCACCATGTCAATCCTCCATGTCGATCTTCCATGTCTCTCCTTCATCTCTACCATGTCACTCCTCCATGTCACTCCTCCATGTCGATCCTCTATTTCGCTCCTCCATGTCGCTCCTCCATGTCACCCCTCCCGTCCTTCCATGTCACTCCTCTATGTAACTCCTCCATGTCAATACTACATGTAACTCCTCAATGTCACTCCTCCATTTCGATCGTCCATGTCTCTCCTCCATGTCTCTGCTCCATGTCACTAATCCTTGTTGATCCTCCATGTCAGTCTTCCATGTCGCTACTCAATGTTGCTCCTCCATGTCGATCCTCAATGTCGCTCCTCCATGTCGATCCTCCATGTAATTCCTCCATGTAGATCCAACATGTTACTCCAGAATGTACCTCCTCCATGTCACTCCTCCATGTCTTCCATGTCATTCGACCGTGTCGCTCCTCCATGTCACTTCTCCATGTCGATCCTCCATGTCGCTCCTCCTTGCTCCTCCATATCACTCCTTCATGTCGTTCTTCCATATCAATCCAGAATGTCGCTCCTCCATGTCACTCCAGAATGTCCCTCCAGAATGTCACTCCAGAATGTCACTCCTCCATATACCTCCTCCATGTCACTCCTCCATGTCGATCCTCCATGTCACTCCTCCATGTCGCTCCTCCATGTCGCTCCTCCATGTCACTCCTCCATGTCGATCCTCCATGTCACTCCTCCATGAAGCTCCTCCATGTCACTCCTCCTTGTCGCTCCTCCATGTCACTCCTCCATGTCGCTCCTCCATGTCACTCCTCCATGTCACTCCTCCATGTCGATCCTCCATGTCACTCCTCCATGAAGCTCCTCCATGTCACTCCTCTATGGCACTCCTCCATGTCACTCCTCCAGGTCACTCCTCTATGTCGATCCTCCATGTCATTCCAGAATGACACTTCTCCATGTCAATCCAGAATTTCCCTCCAGAATGTAACTCCAGAATATCACTTCACCATGTCACTGCTCCATGTCACTCCTCCATGTCGATCGTCCATGTCTCTCCTCCATGTCACTCCTCCATGTCACTCCTCCTTGTTGATCCTCCATGTCAGTCCTCCATGTCACTACTCAATGTTGCTCCTCCATGTCGATCCTCAATGTCGCTCCTCCTTGTCGATCCTCCATGTCATTCCTCCATGTAGATCCAACATGTTACTCCAGAATGTACCTCCTCCATGTCACTCCTCCATGTCTTCCATGTCACTCGACCGTGTCGCTCCTCCATGTCGCTCCTCCTTGCTCCTCCATGTCATTCTTCCATGTCACTCCAGAATGTCGCTCCTCCATGTCACTCCAGAATGTCACTCCAGAATTTAACTCCAGAATGTTACTCCTCCATGTCCCTCCTCCATGTCGCTCCTCCATGTCACTCCAGAATGTCCCTCCAGAATGTCACTCCAGAATGTCACTCCTCCATATACCTCCTCCATGTCACTCCTCCATGTCGATCCTCCAAGTTTCTCCTCCATGTCGCTCCTCCATGTAACTCCTCCCTGTCTTCCACGTCACTCCTCCATATAACTCCTCCATGTCAATCCTTCATGTCACCCCTCTAAGTCATTCCACCATGTTGCTCCTCCATGTCAATCCTCCCTGTCTTCCATGTCACTCCTCCATGTCACTCCTCCATGTCGATCCTCCATGTTACTCCTCCTTGAAGCTCCTCCATGTCACTCCTCCTTGTCACTCCTCCATGTAGATCCTACATGTTACTCCTCCATGTCGATCTTCCATGTCGCTCCTCCATGTCACTCCCGAATGTCGCTCCCCCTTGTCACTCCAGAATGTCGCTCCAACATGTCGCTCCTCCAAGTCACTCGTCCATGTTGATCGTCCATGTCAATACTCCATGTTGCTCCTCCTTGTCACTCCTCTATGTCTTCCATGTCACTCCCCCATGTCACTCCTCCATGCCGATCCTCTATTTCGCTCCCCCATTTCACTCCTCCCTGTCATCCACGTCACTCCTCCATTTTACTCCTCCATGTCAATCCTATATGTCACTCCTCCATGTCACTCCACCATGTCGCTCCTCCATGTCACTCCTCCATGTCGATCCTCCATGTCACTCCTCCATGTCACACTTCCATGTCACTCCTCCATGTCACTGCTCCATGTCGATCATCCATTTCGATCCTCCATGTTGCTCCACCATGTCACTCCACCATGTCTTCCATGTCACTCCCCCATGTAATTCCTCCATGTCACTCCTCCATGCTGATCCTTCATGTTACTCCTCTATGTCCATCCTCCATGTCGCTCCTCCATGTCACTCCTCCATGTCGCTCCTCATTTTCACTCCTCCATGTCACTACTCAATGTCAATCCTCAATGTCACTCCTGCATGTCTTCCATGTCACTCCTCCGTGTCGCTCCTCCATGTGACTATTCCATGTTCATCCTCCATATCGCTCGTCCGTTCTCCTCCATTACACTCCTTCTTGTTGCTCCTGTCACCCCAGAATGTCGCTCCTCCATGTCACTCCAGAATGTCACTCCAGAATTTAACTCCAGAATGTTACACCTCCTTGTCACTCCTTCATGTCGAGGCTCCATGTCGATCCTCCATGTCGCTCCTCCTTGTCATTCCTTTATGTGACTACTCCATGTCGATCGTCCATGTCGCTCCTCCTTGATCATCCATATTGCTCCTCCTTGCTCATCCATATCACTCCACCATGTCACTCCTCCATGTCACTCAAACATGTCACTCCAAAATGTCAATCCAGATTTTACTCCAGAATGTCACTCCTCCATGTCGATCCTCCATGTCACTCCTCCATGTCGCTCCTCCATGTCACTCCTCCATCTCTACCATGTCACTCCTCCATGTCACTCCTCCATGTCGATCCACCTTGTTGCTCCTCCATGTCGATCCTCTATGTAGCTCCTAATGTCACTCCTCCATGTCTCTCCTCCGTGTCACTCCTCCATATCACTCCTCCATGTCACTCCTACATGTCGATCTTCCATGTCGCTCCTCCATGTCACTCCAGAATGTTGCTCCTCCATGTCACTCCAGAATGTCGCTCCTCCATGTCCCTCCAGAATGACATTCCTCCATGTCAGTCCTCCAAGTCGCTCCGTGATGTTGCTCCTCATGTAGCTCCTCCATGTAACTCTTCTATGATTCTCCTCCTAGTCACTCCTCCATGTTTATCCTCCATGTCGCTCCTCCTTGCTCCTCTATATCACTCCTCCATGTCGTTCTTCCATGTCACTCCAGAATGTTGCTCCTCCATGACACTCCAGAATGTCACTCCAGAATTTAACTCCAGAATGTTACTCCTCCATGTCCCTCCTCCATGTCGCTCCTCCATGTCGCTCCTCCATGTCACTCCTCCATGTCGATCATCCATGTCGCTCCTCCATGTCGATCATCCATGTCACTCCTCCTTGTCGCTCCTCCATGTCACTCCTCCATGTCGCTCCTCCATGTCGCTCCTCCATCTCAATCCTCCATGTCGCTCCTCCGTGTCGATCATCCATGTCACTTCTCCATGTCTATCATCCATTTCACTCCTCCTTGGCGCTCCTCCATGTCACTCCTCCATTTCGCTCCTCCATGTCGCTCTTCCATGTTGATCCTCCATGTCACTCCTCCATGTCGCTCCTCCTTCCTCCTCCATGTCACTCCTCCATGTCGATCCTGCATGTCACTGCTCCATGTCACTCCTCCATGTCGATCCTGCATGTCGCTCCTCCATGTCACTCCTCCATGTCACTCCTCCATGTTGCTCATCCATGTCACTCCAGAATGTCGCTCCTCCATGTCATTCCAGAATGTCACTGAAGAATGTCACTCCAGTATGTCACTCCTCCTTGTCCCTCCTCCATGGCACTCCTCCATCTCGATCCTCCATGTTGATCCTTCATGTCACTCCTCCATGTCGATACTCCATGTCGATCCTCTATGTCACTCCTCCTTGTCGCTCCTCCATGTCACTCATCCATGTCTTCCTTGTCACAAAAAAAATCTTCTGTCTTGGATTCCTTGGAAGCTGCTTTAAAACTAGATTTCCTGTGTTGTTTCTTTGATCAAAGAAAGTGCTCCATGTCGATCTTCCATGTCACACCAGAATGTCACTCCAGAATGTCACTCCTCCATGTCGCTTCTCCATGTCACTCCTCCCTTTCGATCCTCCACGTCACTCCTCTATGTCACTCCTCCATGTCACTCCTCAATGTCACTCCTCCATGTCGATCCTCCATGTCACTCATCCTTGCTCCTCCATGTCACTCTAGAATGTCACTCCTCCATGTCACTCCTCCATGTCACTCCAGAATGTCAACCCAGAATGTCGCTCCTCCATGTCACTCCTTCATGTCACTCCTCCATGTAGCTCCTCCATGTCACTCCTCCATGTAGATCCACCATGTCGCTCATCCTTGCTCCTCCTTGCTCCTCCATTCACTCCTCCATGTCACTCCTCCATGTCACTCCAGAATGTCAACCCAGAATGTCGCTCCTCTTTGTCCCTCCTTCCTGTGACTCCTCCATGTAACTCCTCCATGTAACTCCTCCATGTCACTACTCCATGTCTTCCATGACACTCCTCCATGTCACTCATCCATGTCACTCCTGCATGTCGATCCTACATGTCACTCCTCCATGTCGCTCCTCCATGTCTATCCTCCATGTCGCTCCTCCATGTCACTCCTCCATGTCGATCATCCATGTCACTTCTCCATGTCTATCATCCATTTCACTCCTCCTTGTCGCTCCTCCATGTCACTCCTCCATGTCGCTCTTCCATGTTGATCCTCCATGTCAATCCTCCATGCCGTTCTTCCATGTCACTCCAGAATGTCGCTCCTCCATGTCACTCCAGAATGTCACTCCAGAATTTAACTCCAGAATGTTACTCCTCCATGTCCCTCCTCCATGTCGCTCCTCCATGTCACTCCAGAATGTCGCTCCTCCATGTCACTCCAGAATGTCCCTCCAGAATGTCACTCCAGAATGTCACTCCTCCATGTCCCTCCTCCATGTCACTCCTCCATGTCGCTCCTCCATGTCACTCCTCCCTTTCTTCCACATCACTCCTCTATGTAACTACTCCATGTCAATACTACATGTCACTCCTCCATGTCACTCCTCCATGTCGCTCCTCCATGTCACTCCTCCATGTTGATCCTCAATGTCACTCCTCCATGTCACAATTCCATGTCACTGCTCGATGTCGCTCCTCCATGTCGCTCCTCCATGTCGATCCTCAATGTTGCTCCTCCATGTTGATCCTCCATATTGCTTCTCCATGTCACTCCTCCATGTCTTCCATGTCACTCCCTCATGTACCTCCTCAATGTCGCTCCTCCATGTCAATCCTCCATGTCGCTCCTCAATGTCACTCCAGAATGTTGCTCCTCCATGTCATTCCAGAATGACCCTCCAGAATGTCATCCCTCCATGTCACTCATCCATGTCGCTCCTCTTTGTCACTCCTCCATGTCTTTACTCAATGTCAAGCCTCCATGTCACTCCTCCATGTCTTCCATGTCACTCCTCCATGTCGCTCCTCCATGTCACTCCTCCATGTCACTCCTCCATGTCGCTCCTCCATGTCAATCCTCCATGTCGCTCCTCTATGTCATTCCAGAATGTTGATCCTCCATGTCACTCATCCATTTTGCTCCTCTTTGTCTTCCATGTCCCTCCCCCATCTCACTACTCCATGTCGCTCCTCAATGTCGCTCCTCCATGTCGATCCTCAATGACGCTCCTCCATGTCGATACTCCATGTCGCTCCTCCATGTCGCTCCTTCTTGTCACTCCTCCATGTCGATCTTCCATGTCACTCCTCAATGTCACTCCAGAATGTTGCTCCTTTATGTCAATCCAGAATGTCCCTCCAGAAAGTCACTCCTCCATGACACTCATCCATGTCGCTCCTCCTTGTCTTCCATGTCCCTCCCCCATCTTACTCCTCCATGTCGCTCCTCAATGACGCTCCTCCATGTCGATCTTCCATGTCACTCCTCCATGTAGATACTACATGTTACTCCTCCATGTCGATCTTCCATGTCGCTCTTCCATGTCACTCCAGAATGTAGCTCCTCCATGTCACTCCAGAATGTCGCTCCTCCATGTCCCTCCAGAATGTCATTCTTCCATTTTAGTCCTCCAAGTCGCATGGTGATGGTGCTCCTCATCTAGCTCCTCCATGTAACTCTTCTATGTTTCTCCTCCATGTCACTCCATCTCAATCCTCCATTTCACTCCTCCATTTCACTCCTCCATTTCACTCCTCCATGTCACTCTAGAAAGTCGCTCCTCCTAGTCACTCCTCCATGTTTATCCTCCATGTCGCTACTCCTTGCTCCTCCATATCACTCCTCCATGTCATTCTTCCATGTCACTCCAGAATGTCGCTCCTCCATGTCGCTCCTCCATGTCACTCCAGAATGTCCCTCCAGAATGTCACTCCAGAATGTCACTCCTCCATGTCCCTCCTCCATGTCACTCCTCCATGTCGATCCTCTATGTCGCTTCTCCATGTCGCTCCTCCATGTCACTCCTCCCTTTCTTCCACGTCACTCCTCTATGTAACTCCTCCATGTCAATACTACATGTCACTCCTCCATGTCACTCCGCCATGTCGCTCCTCCATGTCACTCCTCCATGTCACTCCTCCTGTGGAACCTCCATGTCGCTAATCCTTGCTCCTCCATGTCACTCCTCCATGTCGAACCTCCATGTCACTCCTCCATTTATATCCTACATGTTACTCCTCCATGTCGATCTTCCATGTCGCTCTTCCATGTCACTCCAGAATGTAGCTCCTCCATGTCACTCCAGAATGTCGCTCCTCCATGTCCCTCCAGAATGTCATTCCTCCATTTTAGTCCTCCAAGTCGCATGGTGATGGTGCTCCTCATCTAGCTCCTCCATGTAACTCTTCTATGTTTCTCCTCCATGTCACTCCATCTCAATCCTCCATTTCGCTCCTCCATTTCACTCCTCCATGTCACTCTAGAAAGTCGCTCCTCCTAGTCACTCCTCCATGTTTATCCTCCATGTCGCTACTCCTTGCTCCTCCATATCACTTTTCCATGTCATTCTTCCATGTCACTCCAGAATGTCACTCCTCCATGTCGCTCCTCCATGTCACTCCAGAATGTCCCTCCAGAATGTCACTCCAGAATGTCACTCCTCCATGTCCCTCCTCCATGTCATTCCTCCATGTCGATCCTCTATTTCGCTCCTCCATGTCGCTCCTCCATGTCACTCCTCCCTTTCTTCCACGTCACTCCTCTATGTAACTCCTCCATGTCAATACTACATGTCACTCCTCCATGTCACTCCGCCATGTCGCTCCTCCATGTCACTCCTCCATGTCACTGCTCGATGTTGCTCCTCCTTGTCACTCCTCCATGTCACTGCTACATGTCGATCCTCCATTTCGATCCTCCATGTTGTTCCACCATGTCACTCCTCCCTGTCTTCCATGTCACTCCTCCATGTACCTCCTCTATGTAGCTCCTTCATGTAGCTCCTTCATATTACTCCTCTATGTCAATCCATATCTCTCATCAATGTCACTCCAGATTGTCACTCCAGAATGTCGCTCCTCCATGTCACTCCTCCATGTCACTCCTCCATGTCTTCCATGTCAACACATGTCGATCCTCCCTGTGGCTCCTCCTTGCTCCTCCATATCACTCCTCCATGTCGCTCCTCCATGTCACTCCTCCATGTCACTCCAGAATGTCGCTCCTCCATGTAACTCCTCCATGTCGTTCCTCTTTGAAACTCCTCCAAGTCACTACTCAATTTCGGTCTTCCATGTCGACACATGTCGAATCCTCCATGTCAATCCTCCTTGATCCTCCATATCATTCCACCATGTCGCTCCTCCATGTCACTCCAGACTGTCTCTCCAGAATATAACTCCAGAATGTTACTCCTCCATGTCCCTCCTCCATGTTGCTCCTCCATGTCACTCCAGAAAGTCCATCCAGAATGTCACTCCGGAATGTCACTCCTCCATGTCCCTCCTCCATGTCAATCCTCCATATCGATCCTCTATTTCGCTCCTCCATGTCACTCCTCCCTGTCTTCCACGTCAAACCTCCATGTAACTCCTCCATGTCAATCCTACATGTCACTCCTCATGTCACTTCGCCATGTCGCTCCTCCATGTCACTCCTCCATGTCGATCCTCCATGTCGATCCTCCATGTCACACTTCCATGTCACTGCTCGATGTCTCTCCTCCATATCGATCCTCCATGTCGCTCCTCCTTGTGACTCCGCCATGTCGATCCTCCATGTCGCTTCTCCATGTCACTCCTCCATGTCGCTGCTCCATGTCGATCCTCCATGTCACTCCTCCATGTCTTCCATGTCGACACATGTCGATCCTCCATGTCACTCCTCCATGTCTTCCATGTCGACACATGTCGATCCTCCATGTCGCTCCTCCTTGCTCATCCATATCACTCCACCATGTAACTCCTCCATGTCACTGCAGAATGTCACTCTTCCATGTAGCTCCTCCATGTCACTCCAGAATGTCGCTCCTCCATGTCACTCCAGAATGTCGCTCCTCCATGTCCCTCCAGATTGTAATTCCTCCATGTCAGTCCTCCAAGTCGCTCCTGATGTTTCTCCTCATGTAGCTCCTCTATTTAACTCTACTATGTCGCTCCTCCTTGTCACTCCTCCATGTCGATCATCCATTTCACTCCTCTATTTCACTCCTCCATGTCACTCCAGAATGTCGCTCCTCCTAGTCACTCCTCCATGTTTATCCTCCATGTCGCTCCTCCTTGCTCCTCCATATCACTCCTCCATGTCGTTCTTCCATGTCACTCCAGAATGTCACTCCCGAATTTAACTCCAGAATGTTACGCCTCCATGTCCATCCTCCATGTCGCTCCTCCATGTCACTCCAGAATGTCCCTCCAGAATGTCACTCCAGAATGTCACTCCTCCTTGTCCCTCCTCCATGTCACTCCTCCATGTCGATCCTCTATTTCGCTCCTCCATGTCGCTCCTCCATGTCACCCCTCCCGTCCTTCCATGTCACTCCTCTATGTAACTCCTCCATGTCAATACTACATGTAACTCCTCCATGTCACTCCTCCATGTCGATCGTCCATGTCTCTCCTCCATGTCACTGCTCCATGTCACTAATCCTTGTTGATCCTCCATGTCAGTCTTCCATGTCGCTACTCAATGTTGCTCCTCCATGTCGATCCTCAATGTCGCTCCTCCATGTCGATCATCCATGTAACTCCTCCATGTAGATCCAACATGTCACTCCAGAATGTACCTCCTCCATGTCACTCCTCCATGTCTTCCATGTCATTCGACCGTGTCGCTCCTCCATGTCACTTCTCCATGTCGATCCTCCATGTCATTCCTCCTTGCTCCTCCATATAACTCCTTCATGTCGTTCTTCCATATCACTCCAGAATGTCGCTCCTCCATGTCACTCCAGAATGTCCCTCCAGAATGTCACTCCAGAATGTCACTCCTCCATATACCTCCTCCATGTCACTCCTCCATGTCGATCCTCTATTTTGCTCCTCCATGTCGCTCCTCCATGTCGCTCCTCCTTGTCACTCCTCCATGTCGATCCTCCATGTCACTCCTCCATGTCGATCCTCCATGTCACTCCTCCATGAAGCTCCTCCATGTCACTCCTCCATGTCACTCTTCCTTGCTCCTCAATGTCACTCCTCCATGTCGATCCTCCATGTCACTCCAGAATGACACTTCTCCATGTCACTTCAGAATTTCCCTCCAGAATGTAACTCCAGAATATCACTCCACCATATCCCTCCTCCATGTCACTCCTCAATGTCGATCGTCCATGTCTCTCCTCCATGTCACTGCTCCATGTCACTAATCCTTGTTGATCCTCCATGTCAGT
This sequence comes from Sebastes aleutianus, assembly GCA_916700875.1. Classification (NCBI taxonomy): domain Eukaryota; kingdom Metazoa; phylum Chordata; class Actinopteri; order Perciformes; family Sebastidae; genus Sebastes; species Sebastes aleutianus. Next base: position 84,040 of record CAKAKS010000046.1, on the reverse strand, counting down.
CTTCCATGTCACTACTCAATGTTGCTCCTCTATGTCGATCCTCAATGTCGCTCCTCCTTGTCGATCCTCCATGTCACTCCTCCATGTAGATCCAACATGTTACTCCAGAATGTACCTCCTCCATGTCACTCCTCCATGTCTTCCATGTCACTCGACCGTGTCGCTCCTCCATGTCACTTCTCCATGTCGATCCTCCATGTCGCTCCTCCTTGCTCCTCCATATCACTCCTTCATGTCGTTCTTCCATGTCACTCCAGAATGTCGCTCCTCCATGTCACTCCAGATTGTCACTCCAGAATTTAACTCCAGAATGTTACTCCTCCATGTCCCTCCTCCATGTCGCTCCTCCATGTCACTCCAGAATGTCCCTCCAGAATGTCACTCCAGAATGTCACTCCTCCATATACCTCCTCCATGTCACTCCTCCATGTCGATCCTCTATTTTGCTCCTCCATGTCGCTCCTCCATGTAACTCCTCCCTGTCTTCCACGTCACTCCTCCATGTAACTCCTCCATGTCAATCCTTCATGTCACTCCTCCATGTCACTCCGCCATGTCGCTCCTCCATGTCACCCCTCCCTGTCTTCCATGTCACTCCTCCATGTCACTCCTCCATGTCGATCCTCCATGTCACTCCTCCATGAAGCTCCTCCATGTCACTCCTCCTTGTCACTCCTCCATGTAGATCCTACATGTTACTCCTCCATGTCGATCTTCCATGTCGCTCCTCCATGTCACTCCAGAATGTCGCTCCAACATGTCGCTCCTCCAAGTCACTCCTCCATGTTGATCGTCCATGTCAATACTCCATGTTGCTCCTCCTTGTCACTCCTCTATGTCTTCCATGTCACTCCCCCATGTCACTCCTCCATGTCGATCCTCTATTTCGCTCCTCCATTTCACTCCTCCCTGTCATCCACGTCACTCCTCCATTTTACTCCTCCATGTCAATCCTATATGTCACTCCTCCATGTCACTCCACCATGTCGCTCCTCCATGTCACTCCTCCATGTCGATCCTCCATGTCACTCCTCCATGTCACACTTCCATGTCACTCCTCCATGTCACTGCTCCATGTCGATCATCCATTTCGATCCTCCATGTTGCTCCACCATGTCACTCCACCATGTCTTCCATGTCACTCCCCCATGTAACTCCTCCATGTCACTCCTCCATGTAGATCCTTCATGTTACTCCTCTATGTCAATCCTCCATGTCGCTCCTCCATGTCACTCCTCCATGTCGCTCCTCATTGTCACTCCTCCATGTCACTACTCAATGTCAATCCTCAATGTCACTCCTGCATGTCTTCCATGTCACTCCTCCGTGTCGCTCCTCCATGTGACTATTCCATGTTGATCCTCCATATCGCTCGTCCGTTCTCCTCCATTACACTCCTTCTTGTTGCTCCTGTCACCCCAGAATGTCGCTCCACCATGTCACTCCAGAATGTCACTCCAGAATTTAACTCCAGAATGTTACACCTCCTTGTCACTCCTTCATGTCGAGGCTCCATGTCGATCCTCCATGTCGCTCCTCCTTGTCATTCCTTTATGTGACTACTCCATGTCGATCGTCCATGTCGCTCCTCCTTGATCATCCATATTGCTCCTCCTTGCTCATCCATATCACTCCACCATGTCACTCCTCCATGTCACTCAAAAATGTCACTCCAAAATGTCAATCCAGATTTTACTCCAGAATGTTACTCCTCCATGTCGATCCTCCATGTCGATCTTCCATGTCTCTCCTCCATGTCACTCCTCCATCTCTACCATGTCACTCCTCCATGTCACTCCTCCATGTCGATCCACCTTGTTGCTCCTCCATGTCGAACCTCTATGTAGCTATTAATGTCACTCCTCCATGTCTCTCCTCCGTGTCACTCCTCCATATCACTCCTCCATGTCACTCCTACATGTCGATCTTCCATGTCGCTCCTCCATGTCACTCCAGAATGTTGCTCCTCCATGTCACTCCAGAATGTCGCTCCTCCATGTTCCTCCAGAATGACATTCCTCCATGTCAGTCCTCCAAGTCGCTCCGTGATGTTGCTCCTCATGTAGCTCCTCCATGTAACTCTTCTATGATGCTCCTCCTAGTCACTCCTCCATGTTTATCCTCCATGTCGCTCCTCCTTGCTCCTCTATATCACTCCTCCATGTCGTTCTTCCATGTCACTCCAGAATGTTGCTCCTCCATGACACTCCGGAATGTCACTCCAGAATTTAACTCCAGAATGTTACTCCTCCATGTCGCTCCTCCATGTCGCTCCTCCATGTCGCTCCTCCATGTCACTCCTCCATATCGCTCCTCCATGTCGCTCCTCCATGTCGATCATCCATGTCACTCCTCCTTGTCGCTCCTCCATGTCACTCCTCCATGTCGCTCCTCCTTCCTCCTCCTTGTCACTCCTCCATGTCACTGCTACATGTCGATCCTCCATTTCGATCCTCCATGTTGTTCCACCATGTCACTCCTCCATGTCTTCCATGTCACTCCCCCATGTACCTCCTCTATGTAGCTCCTTCATGTAGATCCTTCATATTACTCCTCTATGTCAATCCATATCTCTCATCAATGTCACTCCAGATTGTCACTCCAGAATGTCGCTCCTCCATGTCACTCCTCCATGTCACTCCTCCATGTCTTCCATGTCAACACATGTCGATCCTCCCTGTGGCTCCTCCTTGCTCCTCCATATCACTCCACCATGTCGCTCCTCCATGTCACTCCAGAATTTCGCTCCTCCATGTCACTCCAGAATGTCGCTCCTCCATGTAACTCCTCCATGTCGTTCCTCTTTGAAACTCCTCCAAGTCACTACTGAATTTCGGTCTTCCATGTCGACACATGTCGATCCTCCATGTCACTCCTCCTTGATCCTCCATATCATTCCACCATGTCGCTCCTCCATGTCACTCCAGACTGTCTCTCCAGAATATAACTCCAGAATGTTACTCCTCCATGTCCCTCCTCCATGTTGCTCCTCCATGTCACTCCAGAAAGTCCCTCCAGAAGGTCACGCCGGAATGTAACTCCTCCATGTCCCTCCTCCATGTCAATCCTCCATATCGATCCTCTATTTCGCTCCTCCATGTCACTCCTCCCTGTCTTCCACGTCAAACCTCCATGTAACTCCTCCATGTCAATCATACATGTCACTCCTAATGTCACTTCGCCATGTCGCTCCTCCATGTCACTCCTCCATGTCGATCCTCCATGTCGATCCTCCATGTCACACTTCCATGTCACTGCTCGATGTTGCTCCTCCATATCAATCCTCCATGTCGCTCCTCCTTGTGACTCCGCCATGTCGATCCTCCATGTCGCTTCTCCATGTCATTCCTCCATGTCGCTGCTCCATGTCGATCCTCCATGTCACTCCTCCATGTCTTCCATGTCGACACATGTCGATCCTCCATGTCACTCCTCCATGTCTTCCATGTCGACACATGTCGCTCCTCCATGTCACTCCAGAATGTCGCTCCTCCATGTCAATCCAGATTTAACTCCAGAATGTCCTCAATGTCACTCCAGAATGTCGCTCCTCCATGTCACTCCAGAATGTCGCTCCACCTTGTCCCTCCAGATTTTAATTCCTCCATGTCAGTCCTCCAAGTCGCTCCTGATGTTGCTCCTCATGTAGCTCCTCTATTTAACTCTACTATGTCGCTCCTCCTTGTCACTCCTCCATGTCAATCATCCATTTCGCTCCTCTATTTCACTCCTCCATGTCACTCCAGAATTTCGCTCCTCCTAGTCACTCCTCCATGTTTATCATCCATGTCGCTCCTCCTTGATCCTCCATATCACTCCTCCATGTCGTTCTTCCATGTCACTCCAGAATGTCACTCCAGAATTTAACTCCAGAATGTTACTCCTCCATGTCCATCCTCCATGTCGCTCCTCAATGTCACTCCAGAATGTCAATCCAGAATGTCACTCCAGAATGTAACTCCTCCTTGTCCCTCCTCCATGTCACTCCTCCATGTCGATCCTCTATTTCGCTCCTCCATGTCGCTCCTCCATGTCACCCCTCCCGTCCTTCCATGTCACTCCTCTATGTAACTCCTCCATGTCAATACAACATGTAACTCCTCAATGTCACTCCTCCATTTCGATCGTCCATGTCACTCCTCCATGTCACTGCTCCATGTCACTAATCCTTGTTGATCCTCCATGTCAGTCTTCCATGTCGCTACTCAATGTTGCTCCTCCATGTCGATCCTCAATGTCGCTCCTCCATGTCGATCCTCCATGTAATTCCTCCATGTAGATCCAACATGTTACTCCAGAATGTACCTCCTCCATGTCACTCCTCCATGTCTTCCATGTCATTCGACCGTGTCGCTCCTCCATGTCACTTCTCCATGTCGATCCTCCATGTCGCTCCTCCTTGCTCCTCCATATCACTCCTTCATGTCGTTCTTCCATATCAATCCAGAATGTCGCTCCTCCATGTCACTACAGAATGTCCCTCCAGATTGTCACTCCAGAATGTCACTCCTCCATATACCTCCTCCATGTCACTCCTCCATATCCCTACTCCATATTACTCCTCCATGTCGCGTCTCCATGTCGCTCCTCCATGTCGCCCTCTATGTTGCCCCTCCATGTCACTCCTCCATGTCGATCCTGCATGTCGCTCCTCCATGTCACTCCTCCTTGTCGCTCCTCCATGTCGCTCCTCCATGTCACTCCTCCATGTCGATCCTCCATGTCATTCCAGAATGACACTTCTCCATGTCACTTCAGAATTTCCCTCCAGAATGTAACTCCAGAATATCACTCCACCATATCCCTCCTCCATGTCACTCCTCCATGTCGATCATCCATGTCTCTCCTCCATGTCACTGCTCCATGTCACTAATCCTTGTTGATCCTCCATGTCAGTCTTCCATGTCACTACTCAATGTTGCTCCTCCATGTCGATCCTCAATGTCGCTCCTCCTTGTCGATCCTCCATGTCATTCCTCCATGTAGATCCAACATGTTACTCCAGAATGTACCTCCTCCATGTCACTCCTCCATGTCTTCCATGTCACTCGACCGTGTCGCTCCTCCATGTCACTTCTCCATGTCGATCCTCCATGTCGCTCCTCCTTGCTCCTCCATATCACTCCTTCATGTCGTTCTTCCATGTCACTCCAGAATGTCGCTCCTCCATGTCACTCCAGATTGTCATTCCAGAATTTAACTCCAGAATGTTACTCCTCCATGTCCCTCCTCCATGTCGCTCCTCCATGTCACTCCAGAATGTCCCTCCAGAATGTCACTCCAGAATGTCACTCCTCCATATACCTCCTCCATGTCACTCCTCCATGTCGATCCTCTATTTTGCTCCTCCATGTCGCTCCTCCATGTAACTCCTCCCTGTCTTCCACGTCACTCCTCCATGTAACTCCTCCATGTCAATCCTTCATGTCACTCCTCCATGTAACTCCGCTATGTCACTCCTCCATGTCACCCCTCCCTGTCTTCCATGTCACTCCTCCATGTCACTCCTCCATGTCGATCCTCCATGTCACTCCTCCATGAAGCTCCTCCATGTCACTCTTCCATGTCACTCCTCCATGTAGATCCTACATGTTACTCCTCCATGTCGATCTTCCATGTCGCTCTTCCATGTCACTCCAGAATGTAGCTCCTCCATGTCACTCCCGAATGTCGCTCCCCCTTGTCACTCCAGAATGTCGCTCCAACATGTCGCTCCTCCAAGTCACTCCTCCATGTTGATCGTCCATGTCAATACTCCATGTTGCTCCTCCTTGTCACTCCTCTATGTCTTCCATGTCACTCCCCCATGTCACTCCTCCATGCCGATCCTCTATTTCGCTCCCCCATTTCACTCCTCCCTGTCATCCACGTCACTCCTCCATTTTACTCCTCCATGTCAATCCTATATGTCACTCCTCCATGTCACTCCTCCATGTCGCTCCTCCATGTCACTCCTCCATGTCGATCCTCCATGTCACTCCTCCATGTCACACTTCCATGTCACTCCTCCATGTCACTGCTCCATGTCGATCGTCCATTTCGATCCTCCATGTTGCTCCACCATGTCACTCCACCATGTCTTCCATGTCACTCCCCCATGTAACTCCTCCATGTCACTCCTCCATGCTGATCCTTCATGTTACTCCTCTATGTCACTCCTCCATGTCGCTCCTCCATGTCACTCCTCCATGTCGCTCCTCATTTTCACTCCTCCATGTCACTACTCAATGTCAATCCTCAATGTCACTCCTGCATGTCTTCCATGTCACTCCTCCGTGTCGCTCCTCCATGTGACTATTCCATGTTGATCCTCCATGTCGCTCGTCCCTGCTCCTCCATATCACTCCTTCTTGTTGCTGCTGTCACCCCAGAATGTCGCTCCTCCATGTCACTCCAGAATGTCACTCCAGAATTTAACTCCAGAATGTTACACCTCCTTGTCACTCCTCCATGTCGAGGCTCCATGTCGATCCTCCATGTCGCTCCTCCTTGTCATTCCTTTATGTGACTACTCCATGTCGATCGTCCATGTCGCTCCTCCTTGATCATCCATATTGCTCCTCCTTGCTCATCCATATCACTCCACCATGTCACTCCTCTATGTCACTCCAGAATGTCAATCCAGATTTTACTCCAGAATGTCACTCCTCCATGTCGATCCTCCATGTCACTCTTCCATGTCGCTACTCCATGTCACTCCTCCATGTCACTCCTCCATGTCACTCCTCCATGTCGATCCACCTTGTTGCTCCTCCATGTCGATCCTCTATGTAGCTATTAATGTCACTCCTCCATGTCTCTCCTCCGTGTCACTCCGCCATATCACTCCTCCATGTCACTCCTACATGTCGATCTTCCATGTCGCTCCTCCATGTCACTCCAGAATGTTGCTCCTCCATGTCACTCCAGAATGTCGCTCCTCCATGTTCCTCCAGAATGACATTCCTCCATGTCAGTCCTCCAAGTCGCTCCGTGATGTTGCTCCTCATGTAGCTCCTCCATGTAACTCTTCTATGATGCTCCTCCTAGTCACTCCTCCATGTTTATCCTCCATGTCGCTCCTCCTTGCTCCTCTATATCACTCCTCCATGTCGTTCTTCCATGTCACTCCAGAATGTTGCTCCTCCATGACACTCCGCAATGTCACTCCAGAATTTAACTCCAGAATGTTACTCCTCCATGTCACTCCTCCATGTCGCTCCTCCATGTCGCTCCTCCATGTCACTCCTCCATACCAATCCTCCATGTCGCTCCTCCATGTCGCTCCTCCATGTCACTCCTCCTTGTCGCTCCTCCATGTCACTCCTCCATGTCGCTCCTCCATGTCGCTCCTCCATATCAATCCTCCATGTCGCTCCTCCGTGTCGATCATCCATGTCACTTCTCCATGTCTATCATCCATTTCACTCCTCCTTGTCGCTCCTCCATGTCACTCCTCCATTTCACTCCTCCATGTCGCTCTTCCATGTTGATCCTCCATGTCACTCCTCCATGTCGCTCCTCCTTCCTCCTCCATGTCACTCCTCCATGTCGATCCTGCATGTCACTCCTCCATGTCACTCCTCCATGTCGATCCTGCATGTCGATCCTCCATGCTCCTCCATGTCACTCCTCCATGTTGCTCCTCCATGTCACTCCAGAATGTCGCTCCTCCATGTCATTCCAGAATGTCACTGAAGAATGTCACTCCAGTATGTCACTCCTCCTTGTCCCTCCTCCATGGCACTCCTCCATCTCGATCCTCCATGTTTATGCTTCATGTCACTCCTCCATGTCGCTCCTCCATGTCGATCATCCATGTCACTCCTCCTTGTCGCTCCTCCATGTCACTCATCCATGTCTTCCTTGTCACAAAAAAATCTTCTGTCTTTTATTCCTTGGAAGCTGCTTTAAAACTAGATTTCCTTTGTTGTTTCTTTGATCAAAGAAAATGCTCCATGTCGATCTTCCATGTCACACCAGAATGTCACTCCAGAATGTGACTCCTCCATGTCGCTTCTCCATGTCACTCCTCCATTTCAGTCCTCCATGTTGTTCTTCCATGTCGAACCTACATATCAATCCTCCTTGTCTCTACTCCATGTCGATCCTCCATGTCACTCATCCTTGCTCCTCCATGTCACTCTAGAATGTCACTCCTACATGTCACTCCTCCATGTCATTCCTCTATGTCAACCCAGAATGTAGCTCCTCCATGTCACTCCTTCATGTCACTCCTCCAAGTTGCTACTCCATGTCTCTTCTCCATGTAGATCCACCATGTCGCTCATCCTTGCTCGTCCTTGCTCCTCCATTCACTCCTCCATGTCACTCCTCCATGTCACTTTAGAATGTCAACCCAGAATGTCGTTCCTCTTTTTCCCTCTTTCCTGTGACTCCTCCATGTAACTCCTCCATGTAACTCCTCCATGTCACTCCTCCATGTCTTCCATGACAATCCTCCATGTCACTCATCCATATCACTACTGCATGTCGATCCTACATGTCACTCCTCCATGTCGCTCCTCCATGTCTATCCTCCATGTCGCTCCTCAATGTCGCTCCTCCGTGTTGATCATCCATGTCACTTCTCCATGTCTATCATCCATTTCACTCCTCCTTGTCGCTCCTCCATGTCACTCCTCCATGTCGCTTTTCCATGTTGATCCTCCATATCAATCCTCCATGCCGTTCTTCCATGTCACTCCAGAATGTCGCTTCTCCATGTCACTCCAGAATGTCACTCCAGAATTTAACTCCAGAATGTTACTCTTCCATGTCCCTTCTCCATGTTGCTCCTCCATGTCACTCCAGAATGTCGCTCCTCCATGTCACTCCAGAATGTCCCTCCAGAATGTCACTCCAGAATGTCACTCCTCCATGTCCCTCCTCCATGTCACTCCTCCATGTCGCTCCTCCATGTCACTCCTCCCTTTCTTCCAAATCACTCCTCTATGTAACTACTCCATGTCAATACTACATGTCACTCCTCCATGTCACTCCGCCATGTCGCTCCTCCATGTAACTCCTCCATGTTGATCCTCAATGTAACTCCTCCATGTCACAATTCCATGTCACTGCTCGATGTCGCTCCTCCATGTCGCTCCTCCATGTCGATCCACAATGTTGCTCCTCCATGTTGTTCCTCTATATTGCTTCTCCATGTCACTCCTCCATGTCTTCCATGTCACTCACTCATGTACCTCCTCAATGTCGCTCCTCCATGTCAATCCTCCATGTCGCTCCTCAATGTCACTCCAGAATGTTGCTCCTCCATGTCATTCCAGAATGACCCTCCAGAATGTCATCCCTCCATGTCACTCATCAATGTCGCTCCTCTTTGTCACTCCTCCATGTCTTTACTCAATGTCAAGCCTCCATGTCACTCCTCCATGTCTTCCATGTCACTCCTCCATGTCGCTCCTCCATGTCACTCCTCCATGTCACTCCTTCATGTCGCTCCTCCATGTCAATTCTCCATGTCGCTCCTCAATGTCATTCCAGAATGTTGATCCTCCATGTCACTCATCCATTTTGCTCCTCTTTGTCTTCCATGTCCCTCCCCCTTCTCACTACTAAATGTCGCTCCTCAATGTCGCTCCTCCATGTCGATCCTCAATGACGCTCCTCCATGTCGATACTCCATGTCGCTCCTCCATGTAGATCCTACATGTTACTCCTCCATGTCGATCTTCCATGTCACTCCTCAATGTCACTCCAGAATGTTGCTCCTTTATGTCACTCCAGAATGTCCCTCCAGAAAGTCACTCCTCCATGACATTCATCCATGTCGCTCCTCCTTGTCTTCCATGTCCATCCCCCATCTTACTCCTCCATGTCGCTCCTCAATGACGCTCCTCCGTGTCGAACCTCCATGTCACTCCTCCATGTAGATACTACATGTTACTCCTCCATGTCGATCTTCCATGTCGCTCTTCCATGTCACTCCAGAATGTAGCTCCTCCATGTCACTCCAGAATGTCGCTCCTCCATGTCCCTCCAGAATGTCATTCTTCCATTTTAGTCCTCCAAGTCGCATGGTGATGGTGCTCCTCATCTAGCTCCTCCATGTAACTCTTCTATGTTTCTCCTCCATGTCACTCCATCTCAATCCTCCATTTCGCTCCTCCATTTCACTCCTCCATTTCACTCCTCCATGTCACTCTAGAAAGTCGCTCCTCCTAGTCACTCCTCCATGTTTATCCTCCATGTCGCTACTCCTTGCTCCTCCATATCACTTTTCCATGTCATTCTTCCATGTCACTCCAGAATGTCGCTCCTCCATGTCGCTCCTCCATGTCACTCCAGAATGTCCCTCCAGAATGTCACTCCAGAATGTCCCTCCTCCATGTCCCTCCTCCATGTCACTCCTCCATGTCGATCCTCTATTTCGCTCCTCCATGTCGCTCCTCCATGTCACTACTCCCTTTCTTCCACGTCACTCCTCTATGTAACTCCTCCATGTCAATACTACATGTCACTCCTCCATGTCACTCCTCCTGTGGAACCTCCATGTCGCTAATCCTTGCTCCTCCATGTCACTCCTCCATGTCGATCCTCCATGTCGCTCCTCAATGACGCTCCTCCATGTCGAACCTCCATGTCACTCCTCCATGTAGATACTACATGTTACTCCTCCATGTCGATCTTCCATGTCGCTCTTCCATGTCACTCCAGAATGACGCTCCTCCATGTCACTCCAGAATGTCGCTCCTCCATGTCCCTCCAGAATGTCATTCTTCCATTTTAGTCCTCCAAGTCGCATGGTGATGGTGCTCCTCATCTAGCTCCTCCATGTAACTCTTCTATGTTTCTCCTCCATGTCACTCCATCTCAATCCTCCATTTCGCTCCTCCATTTCACTCCTCCATGTCACTCTAGAAAGTCGCTCCTCCTAGTCACTCCTCCATGTTTATCCTCCATGTCGCTACTCCTTGCTCCTCCATATCACTTTTCCATGTCATTCTTCCATGTCACTCCAGAATGTCACTCCTCCATGTCGCTCCTCCATGTCACTCCAGAATGTCCCTCCAGAATGTCACTCCAGAATGTCACTCCTCCATGTCCCTCCTCCATGTCACTCCTCCATGTCGATCCTCTATTTCGCTCCTCCATGTCGCTCCTCCATGTCACTCCTCCCTTTCTTCCACGTCACTCCTCTATGTAACTCCTCCATGTCAATACTACATGTCACTCCTCCATGTCACTCCTCCATGTCGCTCCTCCATGTCACTCCTCCATGTCACTCCTCCATGTCGCTCCTCCTTGTCACTCCTCCATGTCACTGCTACATGTCGATCCTCCATTTCGATCCTCCATGTTGTTCCACCATGTCACTCCTCTCTGTCTTCCATGTCACTCCTCCATGTACCTCCTCTATGTAGCTCCTTCATGTAGATCCTTCATATTACTCCTCTATGTCAATCCATATCTCTCATCAATGTCACTCCAGATTGTCACTCCACAATGTCGCTCCTCCATGTCACTCCTCCATGTCACCCCTCCATGTCTTCCATGTCAACACATGTCGATCCTCCCTGTGGCTCCTCCTTGCTCCTCCATATCACTCCACCATGTCGCTCCTCCATGTCACTCCAGAATGTCGCTCCTCCATGTCACTCCAGAATGTCGCTCCTCCATGTAACTCCTCCATGTCGTTCCTCTTTGAAACTCCTCCAAGTCACTACTCAATTTCGGTCTTCCATGTCGACACATGTCGATCCTCCATGTCAATCCTCCTTGATCCTCCATATCATTCCACCATGTCGCTCCTCCATGTCACTCCAGACTGTCTCTCCAGAATATAACTCCAGAATGTTACTCCTCCATGTCCCTCCTCCATGTTGCTCCTCCATGTCACTCCAGAAAGTCCCTCCAGAAGGTCACTCCGGAATGTAACTCCTCCATGTCCCTCCTCCATGTCAATCCTCCATATCGATCCTCTATTTCGCTCCTCCATGTCACTCCTCCCTGTCTTCCACGTCAAACCTCCATGTAACTCCTCCATGTCAATCATACATGTCACTCCTCATGTCACTCCTCCATGTCGCTCCTCCATGTCCCTCCTCCATGTCGATCCTCCATGTCACTCTTCCATGTCACACTTCCATGTCACTGCTCGATGTCGCTCCTGCATATCGATCCTCCATGTCGCTCCTTCTTGTGACTCCGCCATGTCGATCCTCAATGTCGCTTCTCCATGTCACTCCTCCATGTCGCTGCTCCATGTCGATCCTCCATGTCGATCCTCCATGTCGCTCCTCCATGTCACTCCTCCCTGTCTTCCATGTCACTCCTCCATGTCAAGCCTCCATGTCGATCCTCCATGTCGCTCCTCCATGTCACTCCTCCATGTCACTCCTCCATGTCGATTCTCCATGTCACTCTTCCATGTTGATCCTCCATGTTGCTCCTCCATTTCACTCCTCCATGTCGCTCCTCCATTTCACTCAAGAATGTCACTTCAAAATTTAACTCCAGAATGTCACTCCTCCATGTCCCTCCTCCATTCTATTCCAGAATGTCACTCCAGAATTTAACTCCAGAATGTCACTCCTCCATGTCCTTTCTCCATGTCAACCCTCCATGTCAGTCCTCCATGTCGATCCTCCATGTCAGCTCCTCAATGTCGCTCCTCAATTTAGCTCCTCCATGTCGATCCTCCATGTGACTGCTCAATGTCGCTCCTCCATGTCGATCCTCCATTTCGCTCCTCCTTGTTACTTCTTCATGTTACTCCTCCTTGTCACTACTCCAAGTCACTACTCAATGTCTATCCTCCATGTCACTCCTCCATCTCACTCCTCCATGTTGATCCTCCATGTCAGTCCTCCTCGTCAATCCTCCATGTGACTGCTCAATGTCGCTCCTCCATGTCGATCCTCCATGTCGCTCCTCCTTGTTACTCCTCCATGTCGCTCCTCCATGTCAATCCAGAATGTCACTCCAGAATGTCGCACCTCCATGTCACTCCTCCATGTCAATCCTCCATGTCGCTCTCCCATGACACTCCTCCTTGTTACTCCTCCATGTCGCTCCTCCATGTCAATCCAGAATGTCACTTCAGAATTTAACTCCAGAATGTCGCACCTCCATGTCACTCCTCCATGTCGATCCTCCATGTCACTCCTCCTTGTTACTTCTTCATGTCACTCCTCCTTGTCACTACTCCAAGTCACTACTCAATGTCGATCCTCCATGTCACTCCTCCATGTCTTCCATGTCACTCCTCCGTTTTGATCCTCCATGTCGCTCCTAATTGCTCCTCCATATCACTCCTCCATGTCACTCTAGAATGTTGCTCCTCCATGTCATTCCAGAATTTCACTCCAGAATTTAACTCCAGAATGTCACTCCTCCATGTCCCTCCTTCATGTCAATCCTCTATGTCCATCCTCCATGTCACTCCTTCATGTCACTCCAGAATGTCACTCCTCCATGTCCCTCCTCCTTGTCGATCCTCCATGTCACTGCTCCATGTCGCTCCTCCAGGTCGCTCCTAATTGCTCATCCATATCACTCCTCCATGTCACTCTAGAATGTTGCTCCTCCATGTCACTCCAGAAGTCACTCCAGAATTTAACTCCAGAATGTCACTCCTCCATGTACCTCCTCCATGTCAATCGTATATGTCCATCCTCCATATCACTCCTCCACGTCACTCCGGAATGTCCATCCAGAATGTCACTCTAGAATGTCACTCCTCCATATCCCTCCTCCATATCACTCCTCCATGTCGATGTTCAATTTATCACCTCCATTTTGCTCCTACATGTCACTCCTCCATCTCCTATGTCACTCCTCCATGTCACTCCTCCATGTCGATCCTCCATGTCACTCCCCCATGTCGCTCCTCCTTGTTACTCCTTCATGTGGCTCCTCCTTGTCACTCCTCCATGTCACTGCTCCATATCGATCGTCGATCGTCCATGTTGATCCTCCATGTTGCTACTCCATGTCACTCCTCCATGTCTTCCATGTCATTCCCTCATGTCGATCTTCCATGTCAGTCCTTCATATCATTGCTCCATGTCGATCCTCCATGTCACTTCTCCATGTCAGTCCTCAATGTCACTCCTCCATGTCACTCCTGCATGTTGATCCTACATGTCACTCCTCCATGTCTATCCTCAATGTCACTCCAGAATGTTGCTCCTCCATGTCCCTCCTTCATATCATTGCTCCATGTCGATCCTCCATGTCGCTTCTCCATGTCGCTCCTCCATGTCAGTCCTCCATGTCGATCCTCCATGTCACTCCTCCATTTCACTCCTCCATGTTGCTCTTCCATGTAGAACCTACATGTCACTCCTCCATTTAGATCCTACTTGTTACTCCTCCATGTCGATCTACCATGTCCATCCTCCATGTCAGTCCTCCATGTCAGTCCGGAATGTCCAACCAGAATGTCACTCTAGAATGTCACTCCTCCATGTCCCTCCTCTATATATCTCCTCCATATCGATCTTCAATTTAACACCTCCATTTCGCTCCTACATGTCACTCCTTCATCTCCCATGTCACTCCTCCATGTTACTCCTCCATGTCGATCCTCCATGTCACTCATCCATGTCGCTCCTCCTTTTTACTCCTTCATGTGGCTCCTCCTTGTCACTCCTCCGTGTCACTGCTCCATATCGATCATACATGTAGATCGTCCATGTTGATCCTCCATGTTGCTACTCCATGTCACTCCTCCATGTCTTCCATGTCACTCCCTCATGTACCTCCTCAATGTCGTTCCTCCATGTAGATCCTTTATGTTACTACTCCATGTTACTCCTCCATGACACTCCTAAATGTCACTCCAGAATGTTGCTCCTCCATGTCATTCCAGAATGACCCTCCAGAATGTCATCCCTCGATGTCACTCATCCATGTCGCTCCTCTTTGTCACTCCTCCTTGTCACTACAACTACAACACTACAACACTACAACTTTTTCCTGGCCACAGTGCGCTTGGTGGATCCTGTTGGGTCTCTAAACTATGGTGTACGGTCATAGACCTGCTCTATATATAAAGCGTCTTAAGATAACTTCTGTTGTGATTTGATGCTATACAAATTGATTTGATTTGATTTGATTTGACTACTCAATGTCAAATCCTCCATGTCACTCCTCCATGTCTTCCATGTCACTCCTCCATGTCGCTCCTCCATGTCACTCCTTCATGTCACTCCTTCATGTCGCTCCACCATGTCAATCCTCCATGTCGCTCCTCAATGTCACTCCAGAATGTTGCTCCTCCATGTCCCTCCAGAATGTCACTCCTCCATGTCGATCCATATCGCTCCTTCATGTCACTCCTCCATTTAGATCCTACATGTTACTCCTCCATGTCGATCTTCCATGTCGCTCCTCCATGTCACTCCAAAATGTCGCTCCTCCATGTCACTCCAGAATGTCGCTCCACCATGTCAATCCTCCATGTCGATCTTCCATGTCTCTCCTTCATCTCTACCATGTCACTCCTCCATGTCACTCCTCCATGTCGATCAACCTTGACACTCCTCCATGTCGATCCTCTATGTCGCTCCTCCATGTCAATCCTCCATGTCACTCCTCCATGTAGATCCTACATGTCACTCCAGAATTTCACACCAGAATTTAAATGTAGAATGTCACTCCACCATGTCAGTCCTCCTTGTCAATACTCCATGTCGACTCCTCATTGTTGATCCTCCATATCGCTCCTCCATTCGATCCTTCATGTCACTCCTCCATTTAGATTCTACATGTTACTCCTTCATGTCGATCTTCCATGTCGCTCCTCCATGTCGCTCCGCGATGTCGCTACTCCATGTAGCTCCTCCATGTCGCTCTTCCATGTCGCTCCTCCATGTCACTCTTCCATGTCGATCCTCCATGTCACTCCTCCATGTCGATTATCCATGTCGCTCCTCCATTTCACTCCTCCATGTCGATCCTCCATGTCACACCTCCATGTCGATCCTCCATGTCGCTCCTACATTTCCCTCCTACATGTCACTCCTCCATGTCGATCCTTCATGTCACTCCTCCATGTCAAACTTCCATGTTACTCCTCCAAGTCACTCCTCCATGTTGATCCTCCATGTCGATACTCCATGTTGCTTCTCCATGTCACTCCTCTGTCTTCCATGTCACTCCCCCATCTCACTCCTCCATGTCGCTCCTCCATGTAGATCCTTCATGTTATTCCTCCGTGTCGCTCCTCCTTGTTACTCCTCCATGTCACTACTCAATAACAATCCTCCATGTCACTCCTCCATATCTTCCATGTCACTCCACCGTGTCACTCCTCCATGTCACTTATTCATGTCGATCTTCCATGTCACTCCAGAATGTCGCTCCTCCATGTCACTCCTGAATGTCACTCCAGAATTTAACTCCAGATTGTTACACCTCCATGTCACTCCTCCATGTCACTCCAGAATGTCACTCCAGAATTTAACTCCAGAATGTTACGCCTCCTTGTCCCTCCTCCATGTCACTCCTCCATGTCGATCCTCTATTTCGCTCCTCCATGTCGCTCCTCCATGTCACCCCTCCCGTCCTTCCATGTCACTCCTCTATGTAACTCCTCCATGTCAATACTACATGTAACTCCTCCATGTCACTCCTCCATGTCGATCGTCCATGTCTCTCCTCCATGTCACTGCTCCATGTCACTAATCCTTGTTGATCCTCCATGTCAGTCTTCCATGTCGCTACTCAATGTTGCTCCTCCATGTCGATCCTCAATGTCGCTCCTCCATGTCGATCCTCCATGTAATTCCTCCATGTAGATCCAACATGTCACTCCAGAATGTCGCTCCACCATGTCAATCCTCCATGTCGATCTTCCATGTCTCTCCTTCATCTCTACCATGTCACTCCTCCATGTCACTCCTCCATGTCGATCAACCTTGACACTCCTCCATGTCGATCCTCTATGTCGCTCCTCCATGTCAATCCTCCATGTCACTCCTCCATGTAGATCCTACATGTCACTCCAGAATTTCACACCAGAATTTAAATGTAGAATGTCACTCCACCATGTCAGTCCTCCTTGTCAATACTCCATGTCGACTCCTCATTGTTGATCCTCCATATCGCTCCTCCATGTCGATCCTTCATGTCACTCCTCCATTTAGATTCTACATGTTACTCCTTCATGTCGATCTTCCATGTCGCTCCTCCATGTCGCTCCGCGATGTCGCTACTCCATGTAGCTCCTCCATGTCGCTCTTCCATGTCGCTCCTCCATGTCACTCTTCCATGTCGATCCTCCATGTCACTCCTCCATGTCGATTATCCATGTCGCTCCTCCATTTCACTCCTCCATGTCGATCCTCCATGTCACACCTCCATGTCGATCCTCCATGTCGCTCCTACATTTCCCTCCTACATGTCACTCCTCCATGTCGATCCTTCATGTCACTCCTCCATGTCAAACTTCCATGTTACTCCTCCAAGTCACTCCTCCATGTTGATCCTCCATGTCGATACTCCATGTTGCTTCTCCATGTCACTCCTCTGTCTTCCATGTCACTCCCCCATCTCACTCCTCCATGTCGCTCCTCCATGTAGATCCTTCATGTTATTCCTCCGTGTCGCTCCTCCTTGTTACTCCTCCATGTCACTACTCAATATCAATCCTCCATGTCACTCCTCCATATCTTCCATGTCACTCCACCGTGTCACTCCTCCATGTCACTTATTCATGTCGATCTTCCATGTCACTCCAGAATGTCGCTCCTCCATGTCACTCCTGAATGTCACTCCAGAATTTAACTCCAGATTGTTACACCTCCATGTCACTCCAGAATGTCACTCCAGAATTTAACTCCAGAATGTTACGCCTCCTTGTCCCTCCTCCATGTCACTCCTCCATGTCGATCCTCTATTTCGCTCCTCCATGTTGCTCCTCCATGTCACCCCTCCCGTCCTTCCATGTCACTCCTCTATGTAACTCCTCCATGTCAATACTACATGTAACTCCTCCATGTCACTCCTCCATGTCGATCGTCCATGTCTCTCCTCCATTTCACTGCTCCATGTCACTAATCCTTGTTGATCCTCCATGTCAGTCTTCCATGTCGCTACTCAATGTTGCTCCTCCATGTCGATCCTCAATGTCGCTCCTCCATGTCGATCCTCCATGTAATTCCTCCATGTAGATCCAACATGTTACTCCAGAATGTACCTCCTCCATGTCACTCCTCCATGTCTTCCATGTCATTCGACCGTGTCGCTCCTCCATGTCA
>CAKAKS010000046.1:20905-65734 GCA_916700875.1 Sebastes aleutianus | reverse complement strand
AGGTCTGGATTCTTGGCAGGCCGTTCCATTCTCTCTACTCCCACATTGTGGAGGTAGTCTGTGAGCCTGGCTCTGTGGGGGCAAGCGTTGTCATCTTGGAGGATGAAGTTAGGTTTGGAGATATGGGATCACCACTTGACTGCAGAATCTCATCCCGATATTTCAAATTCTGCAAATCTCTAGAAGACAGCCTACGGTTCCTCAGTGCTGTAAGGGTGATGAACAGGTCTTCCTGGGGTGTTGTCTTCCTGGGACGCCCACTTCGCGGTCTGTGTTTTACATCACAGGTTTCACGGAACTTGGCCTTCAGTTTGGAGATGGTACCAGGGCTGACTCCAAATAATGCTGCAACTTGGTTTGGGGAACACCAGCTTCCAACCAGAGTACAGCGTCCCTCCAGAGGACAGCGTCCCTCCAGAGGACAGCGTCCCACCAGAGGAGAGCGTCCCTCCAGAGGAGAGCATCCCACCAGAGGACAGCGTCCCTGCAAAGGAGAGGTTGGTTCGAATAAAGTTTATAAACGGAATGTCTGATCCTGATCTGAAGCTCCACCCACCCGGAAGTCGGCCATCTTAAATTTTGTGCATTTTTCATGTATTTTAGGCATACTTTTACGAACACCTCCTAGAGAGTTTATCGGATTCGCGTAAAATTTGGGCGGTATAACCCTCAAACTAATGTGACGCTAAATTGCAAAGAAGCGGTGAAGTCATAGGTCATGTGAGAAGACGCCATTTTATCACTTTACAGGTACAGAACTTTACGGAATCCAAGAGGATTCAAGGGATTCGTCTCAAAGTCAGGGCAGCAGAATCTCAACACTTTCACGGTGCGAAATTGCAAAGCTTTTGTGTTTTTCGTGAAACGGCGTTGTTGTGGCTGCACCGCGAAATTCGATGTTTTGACATGGCTGTTGTATAGGCTGTTGTGTATTGACTATACATTGTCAAATCAGCCTCAAACTTGTCATGTTTTATAAGAGTCCCGGCCTGAAGACATATATATACTGGAAAAACAAAGTTCGGAAACTTGTGTTTGGTGGATTATTTCTCTGTTGTTACAATGCTAATTGGCATTGTATCTTACATCGTTGGAAAGCCTGTGTTACGTCCACAAAGTGGAACAATAACTGAACAACAACCAAATTAAACAGAGTCAACGTGAAGTTTCAAAATGTAACAGTTTATTTCAGTACAACGGAAGGTTCACAAATGTGGTGGAGGTAGGGACAATATAGTTGTGCCAAATAATCAAAATTAAGAAACCAAAACTAGGCCTAACTAAATCTGTCTTCTTTAAACACAACAAACAAAAAGGCTGACTAAGTTATCTACTAACAGCAGTTTTACAAAACATACATGGGATGGCAACAACCACTAAACCTAGTGTTTCTAGACATGAAAAGACCTACGTGCAAGTGTACAGGGTACCCCAGACTTACCTATGCCCTCTACCTCCTTACCACAAACCTTATCTTTACTTTCCCACTGGAAACAAGAGACTTCAACATCCAAATACCTCATTACAAATGAGTCAGAGAGAGAGAGAGCCCAGAGTGTGCCTCTTTTATGGGCAGCCCACGACAGCGATTGGCTGGATGGAATTAGTGTGAGCCACTCTGCAGCTGGCAAACTCTGCACAGGTGGACTCCAATCACCTCCATTAACTCTGTATCCTGGAAGCACCTGCAAGACAAGGAGGAGGGGCAGAACAACACAGGAGAAAAACTCTGCAGGCCTGTCTGGCCCTGCAGGCATGTAACAGCCTGTTTATTTACCTTCGCAATGATGTCCAACTTGTAAGGATCATGTATTTGTGGGATGAGCAGCACAGCTGATTATGTGGGTAGCGCCCAAGAAAAATTTGCCAAAATGCTCTGCCAATGGTAAAAAGTGTATTCTCATAAGGTTACCAGGAAGCCTGCAATGACTGCCCTTCACCGTCAGGCCCATTTGCGCTGGTGTCTCCAACACAGACAATGGAACCTGAACATGTGGGGGAATGTCATGTTCAGTGATGAGTCCAGGTTCTGTCTGCGAAAGTTGGATGGCAGGGTCAAAGTATGGAGACGACACGGAGAACGCTATGCTGATTGTTTTACTGATGGAGTAAGAGCTTTTGGTGGGGGCAGTGTCATGGTGTGGGGGCGGCATCTCCCTCAATGGCAAAACAAGGCTTGTCATCATTGAAGGCCATCTCAATGCAGGGAGATATCGGGATGAGATTCTGCAGCCAGTGGCGATCCCATATCTCCACAATCTGGCACCTAACTTCATCCTCCAAGATGACAACGCTCGCCCCCACAGAGCCAGGGTTATCACAGACTACCTCCACAATGTGGGAGTAGAGAGAATGGAACGGCCTGCCAAGAGTCCAGACCTCAACCCAACTCAACACTTGTTGGGTGGCTGACCTGCAACGAATCCTGGTTGAGGAATGGAACGTCATCCCACAGCAACGTGTGACCAGGTTGGTGACCAGCATGAGGAGGAGGTGCCAGGCTGTTGTGGCTGCGTATGGATCTTCCACTCGCTACTGAGGCTCCTGACATATTGTATTAAATGAATAAAGTGTAAAATTGCCAATATGTCTTGTTTGTTCCTTGTTACTGAGAGAGAGTTCAATCATCCAATCCACCAAACAACTCAAAACAAGAGTCAATTCCAACAGGAGAATACACTGTTTACCATTGACGGAGCATTTTGGCAAATTTTTCTTGGGCGTTACCCACATAATCAGATGTGCTGCTCATCCCACAAATGCATGATCCTTACAAGTTAGACATCATTGCGAAGGTAAATAAACAGGCTTTCCAACGATGTAAAATACAATGCCAATTAGCATTGTAAAAACAGAGAAATAATCCATCAAACACAAGTTTCCGAACTTTGTTTTTCCAGTTTATATGCCATTGTCGAGTGATGGTGATAGCGCCACCTACAAAAACAAAATGGTGAAAAAATTAAAGGTCTGAAAGAAAGTCTGAAAAGTGTTTAAAAAAACGTCTGAAAAAGAAGTTAAAAAAAAGTCTGAAAAGTCAAAAAAATCTGAAGTTTAAAAAATGTCTGAAAATGTCCGAAAAAGTCTGAAAAATGTAAAATAAAAGTCTGAAAGATAGTCAAGAAATGTCTGAAAAAAAGTCAGAAAAATGTCTGGAAAATATTTTTAAAAAACCCTGAAAAAAGTCTAAAAGAAAGTCTAAAAAAAGTCTAAAAAATGTTTGAAAATATCCGAAAAAAATCTGAAACAATATTAAAAAAAGCCTGAACAAATATTAAAAGAAATCTGAAAAAAGTTGAAGAAAATGTCTGAAAAAAGTCAGAAGAATTTCTGAAAAGTATAAAAGAAAATGTCTGAAGAAAAGTCTGAATAAAAGTCTAAAAAAAAGTCTGAAAAAAGTCTGAACAATTTCGGAAAAATGTCTGAAAAATGTACGCAAAAAGTCTGGAAAAAGTCTAAAAAATGTCTGAAAAAAAGTCTTAAAAGTATCTGTAAAAGATTCTGTAAAACATTCTGATAAATGTCTGTAAAAAAGTTTAAAAAAATGTCCGTTGACCTCTGACCTCCGGATATATGAATGTAATTGGGTTCTATGGGTCGAGTCTCCCATGAAAAACGTACGAAAAAAGTCTGAAAAATGTCTAAAATATGGAGGAGTGACATGGAGGAGTGACATGGAGGAGAAAGTTTAACCCGACATGGAGGAGTGACATGGAGGAGCGACATGGAAGAGTGACATGGAGGAGCGACATGGAGAAGCTGCAAGGAGGAGCGACATGGAGGAGTGACATGGAGGAGCAGCATGGAGGGTTGACAAGGACAAGCGACATGGAGGAGCAACATGGAGGAGCGACATTGAGGAGTGACAAGAAGAAGTGACATGGAGGATCGACATGGAGGAGTGACAAGGAGGAGCAACATGGAGGAGCTGCAAGGAGAAGCCACATGGGGAGTAACATGGAGGAGCGACATGGAGGAGCGACATTGAGGAGTGACATGGAGGAGTGACATGGAGGAGCGACATGGAGAAGTGACATGGAGGATCGACATAGTGGAGCAACATGGAGGAGTGACAAGGAGGAGCGACATTGAGGAGTGACATGGAGGAGCGACATGGAGAAGTGACATGGAGGATCGACATAGTGGAGCAACATGGAGGAGTGACATGGAGGAGCAATGAGGAGCGACATGGAGGATCGACATGAAGGACCGACATGGAGGAGCAACATGGAGGAGTGATATGGAGGAGTGACATGGAGGACCGACATGGAGGAGTGACTTGGAGGAGTGGCATGGAGGAGCGACATGGAGGAGTGACTTGTAGGAGCAACATGGAGGAGTGAGATGGAGGAGTGACGTGGAGGATCGACAAGGAGGAATGACCTGGAGGAGCGACATGGAGGAGTGACATGGAGGAGAGACATGGAGGAGTGACATGGAGGAGTGACATGGAGATCAAGACATCTGGCAGACATGGAGGAGCGACATGGGTGAGCAACATGGAGGAGTGAGATGGAGGTGTGACTTGGAGGATCGACAAGGAGGAGTGACCTGGAGGGGCGACATGGAGAAGCGACATGGAGAAGCGATGTGGAGGAGCGACATGGAGGATCGATATGGAGGAGCGACATGGAGGAGTGACATGGAGGAGCGACATGTAGGACTGACATGGAGGATTGACATGGAGTAGTGACATGGAAGAGTGACATGGAAGGCATGGAGGAGTGACATGGAGGAGTGACAGGGAGGAGCGACATGGAGGAGTGACATGGAGGAGTGACATGGAGGAGCGACATTGAGAAGTGACATGGAGGATCGACATAGTGGAACGACATGGAGGAGTGACAAGGAGGAGCGACATGGAGGAATGACATGGTGGAGCAACATGGAGGAGCTGCAAGGAGAAGCATCATGGAGGAGTAACATGGAGGAGCGACATGGAGGAGCTGCAAGGAGGAGCGACATGGAAGAGTGACATGGAGGAACAACAAAGAGGGTTGACAAGGACAAGCGACATGGAGGAGCAACATGGAGGAGCGACATTGAGGAGTGACATGGAGGAGCGACATGGAGAAGTGACATGGAGGATCGACATAGTGGAGCAACATGGAGGAGTGACAAGGAGGAGCGACATGGAGGAACGACATGGAGGAGTGACATGGAGGAGCAATGAGGAGCGACATGGAGGATCGACATGAAGGACGGACATGGAGGAGCAACATGGAGGAGTGATATGGAGGAGTGACATGGAGGACCGACATGGAGGAGTGACTTGGAGATCAAGACATCTGGCATACATGGAGGAGCGACATGGGTGAGCAACATGGAGGAGTGAGATGGAGGTGTGACTTGGAGGATCGACAAGGAGGAGTGACCTGGAGGAGCGACATGGAGAAGCGACATGGAGGAGCGATGTGGAGGAGCGACATGGAGGATCGAGATGGAGGAGGGACATGGAGGATCGACATGGAGGAGTGACATGGAGGAGCGACATGTAGGACTGAAATGGAGGATCGACTTGGAGTAGTGACATGGAAGAGTGACTTGGAAGTTATGGAGGAGTGACATGGAGGACTGACAGGGAGGAGCGACATGGAGGAGTGACATGGAGGATAAAGGAGGAACAACAAGGAGGAGTGACATGGAGGAGGGACATGGAGGAGCGACATATAGGAGCGACATAGAGGAGCAATATGGAAGAGTGCCTTGGTTGAGCAAGAATGAGCGAATTAGAGGAGAAAGGATGAGCGACATGGATGAGCAAGAAGGAGCAACATGGAGGAGCAACATGGACGAGTGAAATGGAGGAGCGAGAGGAGCGATAATGAGTGTAAAAATTGTTGAACGATATGAAGGACAGACATGGAGGAGCAAGGAAATGTGTCATGGAGGAGAAACAAGGAGGAAAAACATGGAGGAGCGACATGGAGGAGAGAAATAGAGGATTGAAATGGAGGAATGCCATGGAAGACTAGAAGCAGCAACATCGAGGAGGGACATGGAGGGGCGACATGGATGAGCGACATTGAGGATTGACATGGAAGATCTACATGGAGGAACGACATGGAGGAGCGACATGGAGGAGTGACATGGAGGAGTGACAAGGAGGAGCGACATGGAGGTTTGACAAGGAAGAGCGACATGGATGAGCGACATTGAGGAGTGACATGGAAGATCTACATGGAGGAACGACATGGAGGAGCGACATGGAGGAGTGACATGGAGGAGTGACAAGGAGGAGCGATATGGAGGATTGACAAGGATGAGCGACATGGAGGAGTGACATGGAAGAGCAACATGGAAGACGTAATGTGGAAGAGCAAGGACGAGCGACATAGAGGGGAAAGATTGAGCGACATGGATGAGCAAGTAGGACAGACATGGAGGAGCGACTTGGAGGAGTGACATGGAGGAGTGACATGGAGGAGTGACAAGGCAGACATGGAGGAGCAACATGGGTGAACAACATGTAGGATCGACATGGAGGAGTGACATAGAGGAGTGAAATGCAGGACAACATGGTGGAGTGACATGGAGGAGTGAGAATGAGGAGCGACATGGAGGAGAAAGGAGGAGCGACATTGAGGAGTGACATGGAGGATCGACATGGATCGACATGGTGAAGCGACATGGAGGAGCGACGTGGAGGAGCGACATGGAGGAGTGACATGTAGGACTGACATGGAGGGTCGACATGGAGGAGTGACATTCTGGAGTGACATTCTGAAGTGACTTTCTTGGGTGACATGGAGAATCAACATGGAGGAGCAAGGAGGAGAGACATGGAGGATCGACATGGAGGACTGACATGGAGGACTGAAATGGAGGAGCAAGGAGAAGCGAAATGGAGGATCGACATGTTTGGAGTGACATGGAGGAGTGGCATGGAAGAACGACATGGAGGAGTGACATGGTGGAGTGACATGGAAGACATGGACGAGTGACATGGAGGAGCAAGGAGTAGCGACATGAATGAGTGGCATGGAGGAGTGACATGGAGGAGCAAGGAGGAGCGACATGGAGGATCAACATGAAGGAGTGGCATGGAGGAGTGGCATGGAGGAGCGACATTGAGGAATGACAAGAAGGAGTGACATGGAGGAGCAACATGGAGAAGCGACATGGAGGAGCAACATGGAGGATCGACATGTAGGACTGACATGGAGGGTCGACATAGAGGAGTGACCTTCTGGAGTGACATTCTGAAGTGACTTTCTTTGTTGACATGGAGAATAAACGGAGGAGCAAGGAGGAGCGACATGGAGGATCGAAATGTAGGAGTGACATTTAGGAGTGACATGGAGGACCAGGAAGGAGCAAAATGGAGGATCGACATAGGGGAGTGAAATGGAGGAGTGCCATGGAAGAACGAAATGGAGAAGTGACATGGTGGAGCGATATGGAGGATCAACATAGAGGAGTGACGTGGAGGAAAGATGTTGAGGAGCGACGTGATGGGGCTACATGGTAGAGCGAGATGGAGGTTCGACATGGAGGAGTGACATGGAGGATTGACATGGAGGAGTGACATGGAGGAGCGACATGGAGGAGTGACAGAGGAGTGACATGGAGGAGTGAGATGGAAGAGTGACTTGGAGGATCGACAAGGAGGAATAATATGGAGGAGCGACATGGAGAAGAGACATGTAGGAGTGACATGGAGGACGACATGGAGGAGTGACATGGAGGAGTGACAAGGAGGAGCGACAGGGGATCGACATGGAGGACTGACATGGAGGAGTAACATAGAGGAGCAAGGAGGAGCGACATGGAGGATCGACATGAATGAGTGGCATGGAGGAGGGCCATGGAAGAACGACATGGATGAGTGGCATGGAAGAACGACATTGAGGAATGACAAGAAGGAGTGACATGGAGGAGTGACATGTAGGATCTACATGGAGGACCAACATGGAGGAGTGACATGGAGGAGCAACATGGAGGACCGACATGGAGGAGTGACTTGGAGGAGTGGCATGGAGGAGCGACATGGAGGAGTGACAAGAAGGAGTGACATTCTGAAGTGACTTTCTTGGGGGACATGGAGAAATAAACATGGAGGAGCAAGGAGGAGCAACATGGAGGATCGACATGGAGGAGTGACAATGAGGAGCGACAAGGAGGATCGACATGGAGGAGCAAGGAGGAGCGATATGGAGGATCAACATGGAGGAGTGACAGAGAGCAGTGACCTGGAGGAGTGACATGGAAGACATGGAGGAGCGACATGGAGTAGGGACATGGAGGAGCAACACGGAGGAGCTACATGGAGGAGTGACATGGAGGATCGACATAGTGGAGCAAAATGGAGGAGTGACATGGAGGAGTGACATGGAAGACATGGAGGAGCAACACGGAGGAGGAACATGGAAGAAATTGATGAGTGACATCGAGGAGCGAAATGGAGGAGCGACATGGAGGAATGACAAGGAGGAGTGACATGGAGGAGCGACATGTAGGATCGGCATGGAGGAGTGAATTTGAGGAGTGACATTCTCTAGTGACATACTGTAGTGACATTCTTGAGTGACATGGAGGAGCGACATTGAGGAGTAAATTGGAGGAGCAAGGAGGAGTGACATGGAGGATCGACAAGGAGGAGCACGGAGCAGTGACATGAAGGATCGACATGGGGGAGTGACATAGAGGAGTGACATGGAGGAGCGACATGGAGGAGTGACATGGAAGAGTGACATGGAGGAGCGACATGGTGGATTGACATGCAGGAGTGATATGGAGGAGTGACATCGAGGAGCAAGGTGGAGCGACATGGGTGAGAGACATGGATGAGTGGCAGGGAAGAACGACATGGAGGAGTGACATGGAAGAAATTGATGAGTGACATCGAGGAGCGAAATGGAGGAGCGACATGGCGGAATGACATGGAAGAATGACATGGAGGAGTTACATGGAGGATCGAAATGGAGGAGTGACATGGATGAGTGACATGGAGGATCGACAAGGAGGAGCAAGGAGGAGTGACATGAAGGATTGACATGGGGGAGTGACATAGAGGAGTGACATGGAGGAGAGACATGGAGGTGTGACATGGAGGATCGACATGGAGGAGTGACATGGAGGAGTGAAGACCGACATGGAGGAACGACATGGAAGAGCGACATGGAGGAGTAACATGGAGGAGTAAGGATGAGTGACATGGAGGATCGACAAGCAGGAGCAAGGAGGAGTGACATGAAGGATCGACATGGGGGAGTGACATAGAGGAGTGACATGGAGGAGCGACATGGAGGAATGACAAGGAGGAGTGACATGGAGGAACGACATGGAGGATCGGCATGGAGGAGTGAATTTGAGGAGTGACATTCTGTAGTGACATACTGTAGTGACATTCTTGAGTGACATGGAGGAGCGATATTGAGGAGTAAATTGGAGGAGCAAGGAGGAGTGACATGGAGGATCTACAAGGAGGAGCAAGGAGGAGTGACATGAAGGATCGACATAGGGGAGTGACATAGAGGAGTGACATGGAGGAGCGACATGGAGGAGTGACATGGAAGAGTGACATGGAGGAGCGACATGGTGGATTGACATGGAGGAGTGATATGGAGGAGTGACATCGAGGAGCAAGGTGGAGCGACATGGGTGAGAGACAAGGATGAGTGGCAGGGAAGAACGACATGGAGGAGTGACATGGAGGAGTGACATGGAAGAAATTGATGAGTGACATCGAGGAGCGAAATGGAGGAGCGAAATAGCGGAATGACATGGAGGAGTGACATGGAAGAATGACATGGAGGAGTTACATGGAGGATCGAAATGGAGGAGTGACATGGAGGAGTGACATTGAGGAGTGACAAGAAGAAGTGAAATGGAGGATTGACATGGAGGATTGACATGAAGGAGCGACATTGAGGAAAGACATGGAGGAGTAACATTGAGGAGTGACAAGAAGAAGTGACATGGAAGATCAACATGAAGGAGTGACATGGAGGAGCAACATTGAAGAGTGACATGGAGGAGCAAGGATGAATGACATGGATGATCGACATGGAGGATTGACATGGAGGAGAGACATGTAGGAGCAAGGATGAGCGACATGGAGGATCGACACGGAGGAGAGACATAGAGGAGCAACTTGGAGGTGTGACATGGAGGATCAACATGGAGAAGCAACATGGAGGAGTGAGATGGATGAGTGAAATGGAGGAGTGACATGGAGGATAGACATGGAGGTTTGACATGGAGGAGCGACATGGAGGAGTGACATGGTGGATCGACATGGAGGAGTGACATGGAGGCATGACATGGAGTAGTGTCATGGATGACTTTGAGGAGAGACTTGGAGGATCAAGATGTAGGGGTGACCTGGAGGAGCTACATTGAGGAGCTAAATGGAAGAGGGACATGGAGGAGAACATTCTGGAGTAACATGGAGGAGTGAAGTGTAGGATCAAGGATGAGCAACATGGAGGATCGACACGGAGGAGAGACATAGAGGAGCGACTTGGCGGATCGACATATAGGAGCTACATGGAGGAGCATCATGGAGGAGTAAAATGGAGTTGTGACATGGAGGATCGACATGTAGGATCGACATATAGGATCTACATGGAGGAGCATCATGGAGGAGTAAAATGGAGTAGTGACATGGAGGATCGACATGGAGGATTGACATGGAGGAGCAAGGATGAGCAACATGGAGGATGGAAATGGAGGACTGACATGGAGTAGCGACATGGAGGAGCGACATGGAGGAGTGATATGGAGGATCGACATGGAGCAGTGATATGAAAAGTGACATGGAGGAGCGACATGGAGGAGCGACATCGAGAAGCAACATGGAGGAGTGAGATGAAGGAGTGACATGGAGGAGCGACATGTAGGATCTACATAGAGTAGTGGCATGGAGGAGCAAGGATGAGCTACCATGAGGATCGACATGGAGGTTTGACATGGAGGAGCGACATGGAGGAGTGACATGGTGGATCGACATGGAGGAGTGACATGGAGGCGTGACATGGAGTAGTGTCATGGATGACATTGAGGAGTGAAATGGAGGAGCGACATTTAGGATCAACATGGTGGATCAACATGTAGGAGTTACCTGGAGGAGCTACATTGAGGAGCTACATGGAAGAGGGACATGGAGGAGTGACATGTAGGAGCAAGGATGAGCAACATGGAGAATCGACACGGAGTAGAGACATGGAGTAGCGACTTGGAGGAGTGACATGGAGGATCGACATGGATGATCAACATGGAGAAGCAACGTGGAGGAGTGAGATGGATGAGTGACATGGAGGAGCGACATGTAGGATCTACTTGGAGGAGTGACATGGAGGACTGACATGGAGTAGCGACATGGAGAAAAGACATGGAGGAGCGATATGGAGGATCGAGATGGAGTAGTGAAATGGAGGAGCGACATGGAGGATCGACATGGAGGATCGACATGGAGGAGCAAGGATGAGCAACATAGAGGATCGACATGGAGGACTGACATGGAGGAGCAACATGGAGGATCAACATGGAGGAGTGACAATGAGGAGCAACACGGAAGAGTGACATGGAAGACATGGAGTAGTGACATTGAGGATCGACACTGAGTAGTGACATGGAGGAGTGACAAGGAGGATCGACATGGATGAGTGATATGGAGGGATGACATTCTGGAGGGACATTCTGGAGTGACAGAGGAGCAACATTCTGGAGTCACATTGAGGAGCGACATGGATGATTGACATGGAGGAGTAACATGAAGGATCTACATGGAGGAGCGACATTGAGGAGGTACATGAGGGAGTGACATGGAAGACATGAAGGAGTGACATGGAGTAGCAACATGGAGGATCAACATGGACGATCGACATTGAGCACTGACATGGAGGAGTGACAAGGAGGAGCCACATGAAGGAGTAACAAGGAGGAGCGAAATGGAGGAGTGACATGGAGGATCGACATGGAGGAGTGACATGGAGGAGTGACATGGGAGATGGAGGAGTGACATGTAGGAGAGACATGGAGGAGTGACATTCTGGAGTTAAATTCTGGAGTGACTTCTGGAGTGACCTTGAGGAGCAACATTCTAGAGTGACATTGAGGATTGATATGGATGAGCAATTAGGAGTGACATGGAGGAGCGACATGGAGCAGTGACATGGAGGATCGACATGGTGGAGTGACATGGAGAAGTCACATGGAAGACAGGGAGGAGTGACATTCCGGAGTAAAATTCTGGAGTGATATTCTGGAGTGACATGGAGGAGCGACATGGAGGAGTAACAAGAAGGAGCGACTTGGAGGATCGACATGGAGGACCGACATGGATGAGCGGCATGGAGCAGTGACATGGAGGGTCGACATGGAGGAGTGACATGGAGGAGCGACATTCTTGAGTAAAATTCTGGAGTGAAATTCTGGAGTGACATGGAGTAGCGACATGGAGGAGTAAAAAGGAGGAGCGACATGGAGCATCGACATGGAGGATCGACATGGAGGAGCGACATGGAGCAGTGACATGGAGGATCGACATGGAGCAGTTACTTGGAATAGTGACAAGGTGGAGCGACATGGAGGAGTAACAAGGAGGAGTGACATGGAGGATCGACATGGAGGAGCGACATCGAGCAGTGACATGGAGGAGTGACAAAGAGGAGCGACATGGAGGAGTTACATGGAGTAGCGAAATGGAGGAGTGACATGGAGGATCGACATGGAGGAGTGACATGGAGGAGTGACATAGGAGACGGAGGAGTGACATGTAGGAGGGAAATGGAGGTGTTAAATTGAAGATCGACATGGAGGAGTGATATGGAGGAGGGACATGGAGGAGGGACATGGAGGAGTGACATTCTGGAGTTAAATTCTGGAGTGACTTCTGGAGTGACATGGAGGAGCAACATTCTAGAGTGACATTGAGGAGTGATATGGATGAGCAATTAGGAGCGACATGGAGGAGCGACATTGAGGAGGTACTTGAGGGAGTGACATGGAAGACATGGAGGAGTGACATGGAGTAGCAACATGGAGGATCAACATGGACGATCGACATTGAGCACTGACATGGAGGAGTGACAAGGAGGAGCCACATGAAGGAGTAACAAGGAGGAGCGAAATGGAGGAGTGACATGGAGGATCGACATGGAGGAGTGATATGGAGGAGGGACATGGTGGAGTGACATTCTGGAGTTAAATTCTGGAGTGACATTGAGGAGTGATATGGATGAGCAATTAGGAGTGACATGGAGGATCGACATGGAGCAGTGACATGGAGGATCGACATGGAGGAGTGACATGGAGGAGTCACATGGAAGACAGGGAGGAGTGACATGTAGGAGCAAAATGGAGGTGTTAAATTGAGGATCAACATGGAGGAGTGATATGGAGGAGGGACACGGAGGAGTGACATTCTGGAGTGACATTCTGGAGGGAAATTCTGGAGTGAAATTCTGGAGTGACATGGAGAAGCGACATGGAGGAGTAACAAGGAGGAGCGACATGGAGGACCGACATGGATGAGCGACATGGACATGGAGGGTCGACATGGAGGAGTGACATGGAGGAGCGACATTCTTGAGTAAAATTCTGGAGTGAAATTCTGGAGTGACATGGAGGAGCGACATGGAGGAGCAAAAAGGAGGAGCGACATGGAGCATCGACATGGAGGATCGACATGGAGGAGCGACATGGAGCAGTGACATGGAGGATCGACATGGAGCAGTTACTTGGAATAGTGACAAGGTGGAGCGACATGGAGGAGTAACAAGGAGGAGTGACATGGAGGATCGACATGGAGGAGCGACATCGAGCAGTGACATGGAGGAGTGACAAAGAGGAGCGACATGGAGGAGTTACATGGATTAGCAACATGGAAGATCAACATGGACGATCGACATGGACGATCGATATGGAGCAGTGACATGGAGGAGTGACAGAGCCACTCCACTCCCACATCTTGGACTATCAGACCATCTGTCCCTGTCTCTGACTCCAGCATACAGACCCCTGATCTGTAGACAGAAACCATCCATTAAAACAGTTCAGGTGTGGACTGAGGAAGCCACCTCAGCTCTACAGGACTGTTTTGATACCACAGACTGGGATATATTTGCTGAGGAGACAGATCTGGAGGGACACACAACGGCTGTCCTCTCCTACATAAACTTTTGTGCTGAAGGTGTGGTTGGGACAAAAACCATCAATGTCTTTCCGAATCAGAAACCGTGGCTCAACGGCGAGGTGCGGACCCTGCTCAGAGCACGGAACTCTGCCTTTAAATCTGGGACCTCGCAGGAATACAAAGAGGCGCAAAAGAGACTGAGGAGGGGGATCAGGGAGGCCAAATGCAGATATAAAGAGCGCATAGAGGAGCACTTTCAGAACAATGACTCCAAGAGCATGTGGCAGGGGATAAAAACCATCACGGGCTACAAAAACAACTATACAGCCTCAAGTCCCACAGACAACACTCTTCCTGATACCCTGAATCACTTCTTCGCTCGGTTCGACCGGGAAAACAAGGAAACCAACATCCAGCCTGCACTAACTGAGAAGGACCAACCGATAAAGCTCCAACACCACCAGGTCAAATCCGTCCTGCGCCGAGTCAACATCAGGAAAGCGTCAGGACCGGATGGGGTCTCCGGACGAATCATTAAGGCCTGTGCAGACCAGCTAACAGGGGTATTTACAACCATCTTCAACCTCTCACTTGAACAGTCTGTTGTTCCCACATGCCTTAAGGAAACCACCATCGTCCCTGTACCCAAGAAAACCACAGTGAACTGCCTGAATGACTACCGGCCAGTTGCTCTAACCCCCATAATCACAAAATGTTTCGAGAGACTAGTTCTGTCCCACATTAAAACTGTCATCCCTGCCGATCTTGACCAACACCAGTTCGCTTATCGGACAAACAGATCGACGGATGATGCAATCACAACAGCTCTTCACGCAGCCCTTACACACCTGGATCACAACAACACATATGTAAGGATGCTGTTTGTTGATTTCAGTTCTGCTTTCAACACAATAATTCCACACAAACTGGTTCAAAAATTGAGCAACTTGGGCTTAGGCAGTTCACTGAGCACATGGGTGCTGTACTTCCTCAGGAACAGACCCCAGTGTGTCAGGATGGGGGACCACACCTCGGCCACTCTGAACCTGAGCACTGGAACACCACAGGGGTGCGTCCTCAGTCCTTTTCTGTACTCCCTCTTCACATATGACTGCTCAACTATTCACCCCACCAACACCATGGTCAAATTTGCAGACGACACTGCTGTAGTAGGACTGATAACCAACAACAACGAGACAGCCTACAGGGAGGAGATCCAACATCTGACACAATGGTGTTCCCATAACAACCTGGATTTAAACACAACAAAAACAAAAGAAATGATAATAGACTTCAGGAGAGCAAGACGGGTGGAGCACTCTGCCCTCTGCGTACGTGGAGAGGAGGTGGAGAGGGTGGACTGCTTCACGTACCTCGGAGTCCACATTTCGTCAGACCTCACCTGGTCCAAAAACATCTCTCATCAGGTGGGGAAGGCCCAGCAGAGACTCTACTTCCTCCGGAAGCTGAAACAGGCTCACCTTCCTCAACACCTGCTGATCAACTTCTATAGGGCAACCATTGAGAGCCTCCTGACCTACTGCTGCACTGTGTGGTTTGCTAGCTGCACTGTGGAGAACAGGAGGGACCTGCAGCGGGTGGTGAGGATGGCGGAAAAAGTGATTGGGACCACATTACCCCCCCTCAGTGACCTATACACTGGTCGGCTCTGTAAAAAAGCCAGCTGTATTTCCAAAGACCCCACCCACCCTGGACATGTACTGTTTGCTCCCCTTCCCTCCGGAAGGAGATACAGGACAATTAAAACACACACCAACAGACTACGGCTTTTACAGACTACAGCTTTTACCCACAGGCTGTCAAGTGTGTAGAACCCCCCCCCCCCCCCCCCCCCCCCCAAAGGCTGAGGACACTAGCTGCTGAACCATAATTTGCACTTTATGATGATGATCCACTTATTTATTGTTCTACTTGTGACTGAATGTTTTAATGTTTGTTTTTCACTGCAAAGAGCTGCTAAACTGTTTTTCGTTGTTTTCAATGACAATGACAATAAAGTATCTATCTATCTATCTATCTATCTATGAAGGAATAACAAGGAGGAGCGAAATGGAGGAGTGACATGGAGGATCGACATGGAGGAGTGACATGGAGGAGTGACATGTAGGAGGGAAATGGAGGTGTTAAATTGAAGATCGACATGGAGGAGTGATATGGAGGAGGGACATGGAGGAGTGACATTCTGGAGTTACATTCTGGAGTGACTTCTGGAGTGACATGGAGGAGCAACATTCTAGAGTGACATTGAGGAGTGATATGGATGAGCAATTAAGAGCGACATGGAGGAGCGACATGGAGCAGTGACATGGAGGATCGACTTGTGTGGAAGCAATCCCTTTTAAACTATATAAAAATGTGATAAACAATGATAAAAGTATTAATCCTATAACACTGTTTTTACTACTGAAACAGCATACAATCATAGTGCTGTTGTGTTGACCCCAGTGCTGTAATACTCACACTGGTCACTGTAACTCACAGCTCTAGTGATGTAATGCTGATCCAAGCAACCTTGCAGCTGCAGGGGGCCCAAAACAGGGAATCTGGCAGAGGAGGTACCAAGATCATATGTATGGCAGAGGTTATATGCTGATTAGTAAGACAGAGACCAGTAGAATTGAGGAATACTACAATTTACGATGACAGAAAAATAGGAGGTGAGTTCTTTGTTCCAAGTATATAAGGTTATGATCTAAAGACCGCGGGCAGTTGCGTCCGGACAGACGTGTCCGGACCTGCTCGGGTTTTGGTTGTGTTTGTGTCTGTTGATATTAAACACGATGAAAACTCTGCTTCTTGCAAAATACTTGTACAGCATTATGTGATTCATTTGAGTAATCTGTGTTGACTTTCAGACACCATTAAAATTGAACATTGAAGAATATTGAGCTGGGATCTCTGCCGTTCTTAGCCCAAGGCTTGAGATTTCCAGACTGAACATTTGGCGAGCTGAAGCCAGGAGTGTCGGCGCTGCCGAGGACCTGAGGACCTGGGAAAACCACGCCCGCACCGAAACACACCAGTTTTGTGGCCACAAAAAAGGTAGGAAGAGCTTTTTTCTTCTAAATTGACTCTGTGTTTCGGTGTGGAGCTGGCAATCCGCCGGTGTTTAAGGTACCTCTGCTGCCTCCTACCAAAAGAACCTAGTTAACCATATTTAAGTTAAAATTGCTAACATTTAAATAAACAAGTCACACATACATTTTCTAAAGTATAAACTGATCTCACTGGCTAAAACAAGTCCATTGCAAATGCGTGCGCTTTGTGTTTTTATAATTTACCATGGTGAGGAAAGTATGGAGGAATGAATGTTGAAAGTAAATAATTAATGGAATATATGGCTGTGGTGTATAAAACTAATTTGAGCCTATTAGAGAATAGGTTGAGTGAGGGCAAAGATAAGTAGATTAGGGATATTGACAGGTTGTTTAAAGGTAAAAGAGGGCTTGTATATTTCAGCTGTGTTGTTATTGTTGTTGTTATATCATTTATGGTATTTAAATAGAGTTTTGATTTAAAAGGGACAGGTTGATTCCCTAGAGTTTTGATTTTTGATTTCAAAGGGACAGGTTGATTCCCTAGAG
This sequence comes from Sebastes aleutianus, assembly GCA_916700875.1. Classification (NCBI taxonomy): domain Eukaryota; kingdom Metazoa; phylum Chordata; class Actinopteri; order Perciformes; family Sebastidae; genus Sebastes; species Sebastes aleutianus. The sequence goes on along the minus strand of CAKAKS010000046.1, from coordinate 48,049 downwards.
TTTTGATTTAAAAGGGACAGGTTGATTCCCTAGAGTTTTGATTTTTGATTTCAAAGGGACAGGTTGATTCCCTAGAGTTTTGATTTAAAAGGGACAGGTTGATTCCCTAGAGTTTTGATTTAAAAGGGACAGGTTGATTCCCTAGAGTTTTGATTTTTGATTTCAAAGGGACAGGTTGATTCCCTAAAGTTTTGATTTAAAAGGGACAGGTTGATTCCCTAAAGTTTTGATTTAAAAGGGACAGGTTGATTCCCTAAAGTTTTTATCTAAAAGGGACAGGTTGATTCCCTAAAAATAGTAAGTGAATAGCAGGCATAGTTTCTGCGGATACCGCGTCTTTTGTTCTGCATGAGTTCCGGCCGTTGCTGGGATTTTTTCAGATAAAGGGACGGACTGAACGGGTAGATAAACTAACAAAGTTTGGTTGAAAGGGCAAAAGGTGCCCAGAGGGCGTAGGAAGAGTTTGTTTTAAAGTGTCACAGACACGCGCTCCTGTAATAAACTTTCAGACGCTCTCTTTTGAGTGGTGGTGAGTGATAGCCTGTTTGAGCTAAGAGGTGATAAAAAGTAAGTGAATAAGCCGGCATAGTTTCTGCGGATACCGCGTCTTTTGTTCTGCATGAGTTCCAGCTGTTGCTGGGATTTTTTCAGATAAGAAACGGACTGAACGGGTAGAGTACTATAAACAGAGGAAAAAAAAAAAGGAGACCAACGTGATCACTGTAAATAACCTGTACAAATATACTGTAAACCATTTTCTTTTCTATCAACTTTCCTTTGTTCATAGCCCCCCCCCCTTTTTCTTTTTCTCACTGTAGCCCTCCCTGCTGCACCCTTCTCTCCCCTTGGGCCTCTTTCACAAGCCCCCACCCTCTGTCCCCCTGGGCAATCCTCCGCCTCTTTCACAAGCCCCCACCTTTTTTTTCATCCTACTCCTGCATCCCTGCTTCATGTCCTCTCCCATTTTGTCACCCTCTCTGTCTTGTGTAAAACATAGAGTGTGAGGAATATAACTCGTGTAGTAGAATAAACACTGAGAAAATAGCATTAAAAGTAGGAAAAGAGAATAATAAATTGGAAGATAATAAGATAACATTATAAAATAAAAGTACTGTTTATAAAACTGACTAGATAATAAATAAAACAAGTATTTAAAGAAATAAAATAAGAATACCGTTTATAAAACTGACTATATCATAAATAAAAAGTATTTAAAGAGATAAAAATTGAGCGGACTGATCCACCCGGTGACTGCAGAAATAGAAAACTAATTACACGGCGGGCGTAGTATATTCTGTGGGGGAAACATAAGCTGTTGGTTTTGGGAATTTCTCTGGATCAGAGATATAAGTGTACCTTCCCTGGGATCCTTGTGCCTCTACGCCTTTGGGGTAGAGAGCAAGGCCGGTAGGAACGGACGCTTGTTTTCTCTGCAAAAGAGGGATTTCCGGGAGATACAGTAAAAAGAATGAAACGATGAGCCACTGAAATGAGCCTGGTTATGATAAACGCATACACATAAGATAAATAACTATAAACCAGGACAAATAAAGTGGAGTTGTGTAACTGCAGTACCCGTATGACCCTCGGAAAAGAATAGAAATATATAATAATAATAATAATAATAAATAAAAAACCCTAATAGATACTAAGATAAATACATATATAATAATAAGATCGGTTACCGTGGTGACCTTTCTCAGAGAAAGTTGAAATAAAATCTAACTAAACTCTGCTAATAAACGCCCACATTCCCAGAAAGAGTAACAGATACTAATAAACTATACATTAAGGTTAAGTGCAATAATTTCTTTTGAGCATCTCCCCCTTTGAATAAAACGTTTAAACACCTCCAGAAAGCCCTGGCATCACAGGCCACACAAGGCTTCATGGGGACCGAGCAGGGAAAACCATATAGCTCAGGAAAAAAATCCGGTAGAACCGATTATATCACGTCATCCGAGTCACAAACGGTGTATTCACCAGTGCATGACCAAGTGGTATAGGAGGACAGCAGGTAACTCCCGCTGGCCTAAGGAAGGAAGTTTCGAAATGGCACGTTGTGAAGAGGTGGAAACACAAATTAGAAACAAAGAGACCCAAGATAATAAGAAAAAAGAAAAACAAAAGAACTAACGGACGAAAGAGAGGCAGGTGCTAAGCTGGTTTAAACAAGAAAGCTACAAAAGACAAATGACGCTAAAAGAAAAAGACAAAGAGGAAGAACAAAAAGTGACCTCCACAGCACTGCCCTTGCCCAAGCATCCTCCTTACAAAAAAAACAAAACGTCAAGCAAAAGGACTGTACCCCGTGAGGACACCGAACCCAGATTGCGAAGACAGTGACACAGTAGGGGAGATGGATATGGCAGGAAACATGTCCGGAAAATTCACCATGAAACTCAAAACTACGAAAGAATGATGACAACGATGGAAGCGATGGCAGACCATCCCCTAGGACCAGCAGAAAGCAGAGAAAGAGAGGCGACTAGAGAAGATACCACTGAGTCAGAATCAGAACCCACTACTGATGAAGATACATCAGGCTTGGACCAGTTCCAAAAAAGTGACAGACAGCACTATAAATCACTTAGGCAGCAGAAAACCAGATCCCGCAGATCATCAAGAGACAACAAAAGTGCAGAGCGCCGCCATCTCCTTGAACAGTCACGACGAGAAGCAGAGCACTTGGAAACTTCCCGCCGACGTGTGATGGGAAAAAGCTACGAAGATGATGAAGATGAGTCCCTCTACGAAAAGACTAAAAAACAGGAGCGACGATCACACAGCACCCCCAATGTGCCCAGGGCACTACGTGAACACGACGCAGGCTTCCTCCGTGACGAAGAAGCTGCCACACGACCCAAAGAATCTTCATGTCCCGCCCCCAGGTCCCCAGACGGGCGGACTGAGCCTTTCCCCAGGGCTATTACAGGCCATGTCTACCTGGAGGAGGCAGAGGCCGCCCGCCTACGATATCAGAGATTGGGAAGAGACAGAAGCAACAGAATAGAGGACATCAATAATCAGATGGACCGCACAACAGCAGAGATCAGTGACATGATGAAAACATACGAGGACGGGAAGCGTGTGGCTCGTGAGAGAGAACACCAAGAACAACACACCTTACGAACCTGAAACCACTCATATCCTCGCGACCCACTAACACAGTCGCAAGATCGATTCCAGTGGAGCTGGCTTCGAGAAAGACAAGAGGAACAGGCACAGGTGAGAATATGCCCAATACTGGACAAAACAGGTGGCGAAGTGTACGTGCCCTGGTCTTTTATGGACATGATTGGCTTGGCCAATAGACTGCCAGATCACACTGGAGGAGCTGACAAGTGGATAACAGCTGTGGAAGAAAGTACGGTTTGAATACGACTAGCCCTAGGAGACCTCAAGGCTCTGCTGATGTACGTGTCTGGAAGAATCATCACAGATGAAGTATTCAACGGTGCAGGACTGACTAGAGCTGTGACAGGACATACGGCGGACAAAGTGGGATTCGATGGATTCCGAACAAAGTTATGGGAGCAACTAAGAAGCTAATACGCCGAGAAAATGGACATGTTCAAACTGGAAGGAGAAACACTGGGAGATGAACAATGTCCAACCAAATTTCTACACGCTTTCCAGCGCAGATGGAGAGAAGAAACAGGAAAGTCAGAAGACAGACCTAAAACACAGATGTCAGTAACAACAGAACAAGAACATTTGTTGGATCAAGTTCCAGCGCACCTATGGTCACAACACAAAACTGACATGGGTTTTGTAAAATCAGCAGCACCAGCTAAATTTAAGATAAAAACAGGGGCCAAGTTGCCCTGCCAAAAGCAGTATCCACTTTTACCACATGCCATTGCAGGAATACGACCTACCACTGAGGGGTTGGTAAAAGCAGGAGTATTGGTTAAAACCAATAGTCCGTGCAACACCCCAATTTTTCCTATAAAGAAACCACATTCCAAAGATTACCGATTGGTACATGATCTAAGAGCAATTAATGCTATTATAAATGCTGAAGTACCTATTGTTCCCGATCCACACACTCTGCTCTCTAACATCCCACCTGAAGCAAGATGGTATACTGTAATTGACCTCTGCTCTGCTTTTTTCAGCGTACCAGTACACCCAGACTCAAGGCACCTGTTTGCCTTCACGTACGAAGGACAACAATACACGTACACAAGATTACCACAAGGTTTCTGTGAAAGCCCCACATTGTTCAACTGCGTGTTGATGGAGGACCTTCAAAATCTAGATGTCCCAAGTACCATCTTACAATACGCTGATGATTTGCTAATATGCAGCCCCTTAAAAAACTCAATGTGAGACTGACTCCATCGCAGTGCTAACTACACTGGCAGAAGGAGGACATAAAGTAAGTAGGGATAAACTTCAGTTCTGCCAGCAGACGGTAGAATATCGTGGCAGACAACTAAGTGGGGAAAAAAGGCACATTTCGCCATCACAAGTGGAAACTATAACAAAAGCTCCACAACCAGACACTGTAGGACAAATGTTGTCCTTTTTGGGAATGACTGGGTTTAGCAGGCCCTGGATATGTGACTATGCGATAAAAACTACACCTTTAAGAGCTTTAATAAAAGCAGCTGGCCAAATAAATAACTCTGCCCGTCTCATTTGGACGGAAGAGGCTCTGGGAGCCTTTCAAGCGTTGAAAAATGACATGCAAACTGCACCGGCACTGGGAAACCCAGATTACTTAAAGCCTTTCCACCTTTACGTAACAGAGAGAGCTGGATACGCATGTGCTGTACTAATGCAAGACACACCAACAGGCAAACAGCCATTAGCTTACTACAGCACTAAACTTGATAACATTTAAACTGGTTTGCCACCCTGCTACCAGGGACTGGCAGCAGCTGCATTTGCGTACCAAAAAGCTTCGTCACTCACTATGGGACACGCAGTGGTTCTGTATACGTCACATCAATTACATGCACTACTCACAAGTCCTCGATTTGTTTTGACGCAAGCTAGACGCACCGGATATGAGATAATACTCTCCACCCCAGAGCTCATCATCCAACGATGTAACACAGTAAACCCCGCAACAAAAATGGTTTTGCCAGTAGATGGTACACCACACGATTGTGTACAAACAACAGAGAAATTTATGCGAGCACGAAAAGACCTTCATAATCAGCCGATCCCAGCCGATCTCACATTGTTTGTAGATGGCTCATATTTTCGTGACGCGACCGGAACCCGCGCAGGGTACGGCGTAGTGCAATTGAATGACCAAGATGGTACCTTTACCACATTGCAGTCCCGCCAGGTTGATCAGCCCTGCTCTGCTCAATTAGCTGAAATCAAAGCTCTCGCAGCCGCCTGTACCTTGGCCGCTGGTAAACGTCTTAAAGTTTATACAGACTCTGCCTACGCTTACGGAGTTTGTCATGTTCATGCTAACATTTGGAAACAGTGAGGATTCTTCAGAGCAGACAGCACTCCGTTAACGCATGGAGAAGCCATTTCCCATCTTTTGGAAGCATTGCATCTCCCAACTGCTCTAGCAATAATCAAATGTCACGCACATCAAAAGACCAACTCTTTGATAGCTAAAGGAAATAATTTGGCGGATGAAGCTGCTAAACAGGCAGCACTGGACTGCATAATAGCCCCGATACTCATAGCAGATGACCTAACCAATCTTAATTCCCTAATATTAGCTCAAGATAGGGTAACAGATGCTGAAAAATGTTTGTGGATACACAGAGGTGACACAAACTAAGACAGGACCTACAGTCTACCCCATTATAATCACCTGATATGGTTCAGTTTGTAGATGGATCCTGTTACAGAGATGGACAGGACACTACTCTATAGTTCAAATGACGTCAGACAATGGCCATATGCTAGAAAGCGCCCCATGTGATCGACCATGCTTAGCTCAGTTAGCAGAACTAAAAGCTCTAACTCAAGCGCACACCCTTGCGGCAGGTAAAGAAGTTGATATATACACTGACACGGCATACGCCCATGGAGTATGCTATTTGTTTAGAGCAGTGTGGAAAAGTTGTGAGTTCATTAAAACAGATGGCTCGCCTATTCAACACCATACACAAATCCAGTTCCTTTTACTGACCATGATGAAATCGTAACAAATTGTAATCGTAAAATGTGCGGCACACAGAAAAGACTAATCATTTATTACGAAATGTATTAACAAAACCGATGTAACTGCCCAAGTAGCGGCTTTGGCCTTCCCCACATCTATTCTAATCCTAAATAACATCGGCACCAGGAAAAAGAATCCCGTGTTTGAATGCTGCCTTGAAGACAAGGTCACGGAAACTGATCTACGCGACCTACAAAACACTGTCTCGCCGACCGAAAGGGATCTTTGGGTGTCAAGGGGGGCGTCGACTGATGTGAAAGACCTGTGTAGAAATCATGAAGGCCTCTTATTAGAGCCCTTTATTCTCTTGCACCTTATGATTCAGGATGCACATGGGTTTGCCCATGTGACAAGGGGGGAAGTAATGAGGAAAATCAAAATAGAATTAAATAAAATTTCTGGGCTCTAAATTTCTCCAAATTGTGGATGCAGCCATCAGCTGATGCAAAATATGCTTAAAAAGTAACATGAGACGAGGTATTACTACTCCAGCAGGACACATACCCACTCCTAAAGGATCATTCCGACACCTGACAAAGTATTTTTGTAGATATAATCAAACCTGTAGGAGGCAATAGATACATGTCAGTAGTGGAAGACAGGTTCAGTAGATGGGTAGAAGCAATACCAGCCAGATATAAAAATGCAGACACTGTAACAAAGTTCTTGTGCAGAGATAATGCTTAGATTTGGTATAAATCAGCTCAGACAACGGGAACAGTAAAAAACAATGTTACAAAAACTTGGAGTAAAACGAAGATTAAGTTACCTCCAAAGTCAAGGAATGGTTGAAGGAATGGTTGAAGAGAGCGAATGATGTGCTGAAAAGCAAGCTACTAACAATATGCATGTGCACGGAGTTAAATTGGGAAGCTACACTAACGCTTGCACTAATGGCAAACAGAGGATCTGCGCATAAGACCTCAAGCTTACGCTGCATAAACTGCTTACGGTCGACCCATGCTTACGCCTGTATAAAATACATGCCAAAGGCCCCTCATGGGATGTTTTTATGATAAATATGTAACTCTACATGAAACCAATGACTAATGTGCAAAGGAGTATCTATGCTCAGGTTGTATCAGTACAGGAGGAGGAGAAGGAGAAGAAAAAGGAAAGAGAGACCCTGATGATACCAGGTGACCCGGTATACTTTAAAGTGGTCCTCCTGACGTCACCTACAGCAGTCAAAGTTGACGGAGAACCATCCTGGCAGTACCTAGAGGCCCAGGAATGCTCAACTCCTCCCAACAGACCGCCTGGTCAGAATCCCACATATTCTGTCCAGTCGGGGAGCTCGGACAACTCAGGCTATGAGTGCTGGCCGCTGGACACGGTGTCAGTGCACGGCTTCTCATCTGAAGGCAACGAGGACGAGGACCACAGCCCAGCTGAACCGCAGCCGTCAACTTCTCAGCCGGTGTCATCATCTCGTCCAACCGACAACCGAGAGAGGGACGTGCCGACCCCGCCTCCAGAGGAATCACCCTTTGCATCTGAGGACATCATCAAGCTTCTTGAGGCTCTTGACGTTGATGAAGCCTGGCCCCAAACTATTACCCGCAAAACGCTCCAAATTGCCCTATGCAACTTGCCCTCTAACAAATACAGAAGGCTGAAATACCAGCTGAAATACCCCTTACGAGGTATAGTGCACACCCTACGCGCTAGACAGATGAAGTACGGCAAGAGTAGATACGCTAGAATAAGAAAATACCAACGAATGACTAACTTGACCTTTGAGGTTATGAAACTGACGACTGACAACAGAGTCCTCACAGACACCGTTAAGTTTCAGGAAACTGCAAACAGCGTACTCCGCAGGCAGATTCAGACCCAGGAGACTACCATAGCTGAGTCGACAGAAGAGATAGCTCAGTTAACAGCAGAAGTATTCAGAACAGAGACAGTGTTGGCGCATTACCGACGCCTGAGATATACCATATCAGGAGCTAATGCTCGTAGGTTATAGGAAATGAGTGGGAGTTGCTGTAAGTAGTCGACAGTTCAGACTGAACTCTTAGACTTCCCGCCACTGATTTGGAACCCCTTTATATGATAATAGAAGTAATGTACCTGCAACAGGTCAAATTTTAAGCCAAAGAAAATTGTTCCATTTGATCCCCGGACTCCTTATGATAGAAATAAGTTACTGTAAACACCGTACATGGCCTTATGACTCAGGAAGTAGTTTATCTTGACACAATTCCCATACGTCAGTCATATCCCTGTCCCAACGCATGTCTACACCAGTGCCAGTTACCCGCACTGCATCTGTTGACAGCCCCGCCCCTGGAAAATAATGCCCCAGACCTAAATGAACTCATTCCCTTTGTCTCCATACATGGCTGCTATAGTAGCCATGTACGGAGGCCCCCACTCTCAGACACTACCTGTCGGGAACAGCCCTGGCACGTGAACTCATTCGGCCCATCATGGACTCTAGATCTCTGGATGATCCCCAAATTCCGCAGTTTGTCATTGACACAAGCTGTACAGGACACTAAAGTAACCCCTCCAAAAAGAAGAGGAGGCGATGGAGACATAAACGTAAATGTCCTCCTCGCTGATCAAGAGACTTTCTACCAACTACACTGTCATCATGTGTGTGTCAATGTTTGCTTTTCACGAGCAACATCCCTTTCACAATGGACTTTTTGAGTAACTTGGATAATTATTCACATTTTATTCTTATACGATATATTCTTATATTCAATGTATGATTTATATATTTTCCTTAGAGTAACTACATAAACCTTGGCAAGGTGCTAAGTATCCTCAGTTGTGTTTTTAACCCAATTGATGTATGATGTTGCATGCTTACACTTACACGTAGTATTTTATTATGTGGGACTTTATAGTCCCAAAGGGAGGAATGTGGAAGCAATCCCTTTTAAACTATATAAAAATGTGATAAACAATGATAAAAGTATTAATCCTATAACACTGTTTTTACTACTGAAACAGCATACAATCATAGTGCTGTTGTGTTGACCCCAGTGCTGTAATACTCACACTGGCCACTGTAACTCACAGCTCTAGTGATGTAATGCTGATCCAAGCAACCTTGCAGCTGCAGGGGGCCGAAAACAGGGAATCTGGCAGAGGAGGTACCAAGATCATATGTATGGCAGAGGTTATATGCTGATTAGTAAGACAGAGACCAGTAGAATTGAGGAATACTACAATTTACGATGACAGAAAAATAGGAGGTGAGTTCTTTGTTCCAAGTATATAAGGTTATGATCTAAAGACCGCGGGCAGTTGCGTCCGGACAGACGTGTCCGGACCTGCTCGGGTTTTGGTTGTGTTTGTGTCTGTTGATATTAAACACGATGAAAACTCTGCTTCTTGCAAAATACTTGTACAGCATTATGTGATTCATTTGAGTAACCTGTGTTGACTTTCAGACACAATTAAAATTGAACATTGAAGAATATTGAGCTGGGATCTCTGCCGTTCTTAGCCCAAGACTTGAGATTTCCAGACTCAACACATGGAGGAGTGATATGGAGGAGGGACATGGAGGATCGACATGGAGGAGCGACATGGAGCAGTGACTTGGAGGATTGACATGGAGGACCGACATGGATGAGCGACATGGAGCAGTGACATGGAGGATCGACATGGAGGAGTGACATGGAGGAGCGACATTCTTGAGTAAAATTCTGGAGTGAAATTCTGGAGTGACATGGAGGAGAGACATGGAGGAGTAAAAAGGAGGAGCAACATGGAGCATCGACATGGAGGATCGACATGGAGGAGTGACATAGGAGACGGAGGAGTGACATGTAGGAGGGAAATGGAGGTGTTAAATTGAAGATCGACATGGAGGAGTGATATGGAGGAGGGACATGGAGGAGTGACATTCTGGAGTTAAATTCTGGAGTGACTTCTGGAGTGACATGGAGGAGCAACATTCTAGAGTGACATTGAGGAGTGATATGGATGAGCAATTAGGAGCGACATGGAGGAGCGACATGGAGCAGTGACATGGAGGATCGACATGGAGGAGTGATATGGAGGAGGGACATGGAGGATCGACATGGAGGAGCGACATGGAGCAGTGACATTCCAGAGTAAAATTCTGGAGTGACATTCTGGAGTGACATGGAGGAGCGACATGGAGGAGTAACAAGGAGGAGCGACTTGGAGGATTGACATGGAAGACCGACATGGATGAGCGACATGGAGCAGTGACATGGAGGATCGACATGGAGGAGTGACATGGAGGAGCGACATTCTTGACTAAAATTCTGGAGTGAAATTCTGGAGTGACATGGAGGAGCGACATGGAGGAGTAAAAAGGAGGAGCGACATGGAGCATCGCCATGGAGGATCGACATGGAGGAGCGACATGGAGCAGTGACATGGAGGATCGACATGGAGTAGTTACTTGGAATAGTGACAAGGTGGAGCGACATGGAGGAGTAACAAGGAGGAGTGACAAGGAGGATCGACATGGAGGAGCGACATCGAGCAGTGACATGGAGGAGTGACAAAGAGGAGCGACATGGAGGATTTACATGGAGTAGCAACATGGAGGATCAACATGGAGGATCGACATGGACGATCGATATGGAGCAGTGACATGAAGGAGTGACAAGGAGGAGCCACATGAAGGAATAACAAGGAGGAGCGAAATGGAGGAGTGACATGGAGGATCGACATGGAGGAGTGACATGGAGGAGTGACATTGGAGACGGAGGAGTGACATGTAGGAGGGAAATGGAGGTGTTGAATTGAAGATCGACATGGAGGAGTGATATGGAGGAGGGACATGGAGGAGGGACATGGAGGAGTGACATTCTGGAGTTAAATTCTGGAGTGACTTCTGGAGTGACATGGAGGAGCAACATTCTAGAGTGACATGGAGGAGGTACATGGGGGAGTGACTTGGAAGACATGGAGGAGTGACATATAGGATTGACATGGAGGAGTAAAATGGAGGAGTGACGTGGAGGATCGACATGGAGGAGTGACATGGAGGAGTCACATGGAAGACAGGGAGGAGTGACATGTAGGAGCGAAATGGAGGTGTTAAATTGAGGATCAACATGGAGGAGTGATATGGAGGAGGGACATGGAGGAGGGACATGGAGGAGTGACATTCTGGAGTGACATTCTGAAGGGACATTCTGGAGGGACATTCGGGACTGACATGGAAGTATCGACATGGAGGATCGACATGGAAGAGTGACATGGAGGAGCGACATGTAGGAGCGAAATGGAGGTGTTAAATTGAGGATCAACATGGAGGAGTGATATGGAGGAGGGACATGGAGGAGTGACATTCTGGAGTGACATTCTGGAGGGACATTCTGGAGTGATATTCTGTAGGGAAATTCTGGACTGACATGGAGGAGTGACTTGGAGGATGGACAGAGAGGATTGACATGGAGGAGGGACATGGAGGAGTGACATTCTGGAGTTAAATTCTGGAGGGACATGGAGGAGCGACATTCTGGAGTGACATGGAGGAGCGACATTCTAGAGTGACATGGAGGAGGTACATGGGGGAGTGACTTGGAAGACATGGAGGAGTGACATGGAGGAGCTACATGGAGGATCGACATGGAGGATAGACATGGAGCAGTGACAAGGAAGAGTGACAAGGAGGAGAAACATGAAGGAGTAACACGGAGGAGCGACATGGAGGATTTACATGGAGGAGCGACATGGAGCAGTGACATGGAAATGTGACATGTAGGAGCGACATGGAGGATCGACATGGAGGAGTGACATGGAGGAACGACATGGAGGAGTGACATGGAGGATCGACATGGAGGAGTGACAAGGAGGAGTGACATGGAAGACAGGAAGGAGTGAAATGGAGTTGCGACATGGAGGTGTGACATATAGGATTGACATGGAGGAGTAAAATGGAGGAGTGATGTGGATGACAGGGAGGAGTGACATGGAGGAGCGAAATAGAGGATCGACATGGAGGAGTGACATGGAAGACATAGAGGAGTGAAATGGAGGAGCAACATGGAGTATCGACATGGAAGATCAACATGGAGGAGTGATTTGGAGGAGCGACATGTTGGAGCGACATTCTGGAGTGACATGGAGAAGCGACATTCTGGAGTGACATGGACGAGTGACATCGAAGATCGACATGGAGGAGTAACATGTAGGATCTACATGGAGGAATGACATGGAGGATCAACATGGAGGAGCGACATTGAGGATCGACACGGAGGAGCGACAAGGAGGAGTGACATGGAGGAGTGACATGGAGGAGAGACATGGAAGATCGACATGGAGGACTGACATGGAGGATCAACATGGAGGAGTCGACATGGAGTATTGACAAGGAGGACTGACATGGAGGAGTGACATTCTACAGTTAAATTCTGGAGTGAAATTCTGGAGTGACTTGTAGGTTCTACATGGAGGATCGACATGGAGGATCGACATGGAGGACCGACATGGAGGAGCGACATGGAGCAGTGACATGGAGGAGTAAAATTCTGGAGTGATATTCTGGAGTGACATGGAGGATCGACATGGAGCATCGACATGGAGCATCGACATGGAGCAGTGACATGGAGGACCAACATGGAGTATCGACATGGAGGATAGACATGGAGGAGTGACATGGAGGATTGACATGGAACACAGGGAGGAATGACATGGAGGGGTGACATGGAGGTGTGAAATATAGGATCGACATGGACGAGTGACATGGAGGGGGTATATGGAGGAATGAAATTCTGGAGTGTCTTTTTGGCGGGACATTCTGGAGTGACATGGAGGAACGACATTCTGGGTTGACATGGAGGAGCGACAAGAAGGAGTGATATGGAGGAGCAGGGACGAGCGACATCGAGGATCAACATGGAATAGTCACATGGAAGAGCGACACGGAGGAGTGACATGGAAGACATGCAGGAGTGACATTGAGGATCGACATTGAGTAGTGACATGGAGGAGTGACATGGAGGAGTGACATGGAGGATCGACATGAAGGAGTGACATGGAGGAGCGACATGGCGGAGTGACATGGAGGAGTGACATGTAGGATTGACATGGAGGAGTTACATGGAGGAGTGATGTGGAAGACTAAGGAGGAGAGACATGGTGGAGCGAAATAGAGGATTGACATGGAGGAGTGACATCCATGTCCCAGGAGGGACCTGGAGGAGTGACATTCTGGAGTGACATGGAGGAGCGACATGGAGGAGGGACATGGAGGAGTAAAAATCTGGAATTAAATTCTGGAGTGACATTTTGGAGTGACATGGATGAGCGACATGGTGGAGTGACATGGCAGATATGGCGGAGTGACATGGTGGATCATCATTGAGTAGTGACATGGAGGAGTGATAAGGAGGAGCGACATGGAGGAGCAACATGAAGGATCTACATGGAGGAGCGAAATGGAGGAGTGACATGGAGGAGTGACATGGATGATCGACATGGAGGAGTGACATGGAGGAGCGACATGGAAGAGCAACATGGAGGAGCTACAGGAAGGAGCGACATCGCGGAGCGACATGGAGGACTGACAACGAGGAGGTACATTCTGGAGGGACATGGTGGAGCGACATTCTGTAGTGACATGGAGGAGCGACATTCTGGAGTGACATGGAGGAGCGACATGGAAGATCGACATGGAGGAGCGAAATGGAGGACTGACATGGAGGATCAACAACGAGGAGTGACATGGAGGATTGACATGGAGGAGAGACATGGAAGATCGACATGGAGGACTGACATGGAGGAGTGACATGGTAGAGATGGAGTAGTGACATGGAGGAGAGACATGGAAGATTGACATGGAGGATCGACATGGAGGAGTGACATTCAGGAGTTAAATCTGGATTGACATTCTGGAGTGACATGGAGGAGCGACATTCTGGAGTGACATGGAGAAGTTACATGGTGGAGTGATATGGATGAGCAAGGAGGAGCGACATGGAGGATCAACATGTGTCGACATGGAAGACATGGAGGAGTGACATGGAGGATCGACATTTTGGAGGGACATTCTGGAGGGACATTGATGAGAGATATGGAGGATTGACATATAGGAGTAACATGAAGGATCTACATGGAGGAGCTACATGGAGGACGTACATGGGGGAGTGACATGGAAGACATGGAGGAGTGACATGGTGGAGCAACATGGAGGATCGAAATGGAGGATCGACATGGAGGAGTGACATGGAGGAGTGACATGGAAGGCAGGGAGGAGTGACATGGAGGAGCGACATGGTGGAATGACTTGGAGGGGTGACATGAAGGATTGACATGGAGGAGTTATATGGAGGAGTGACGTGGAAGACAGGGAGGAGTTACATGGAGGAGCGACATGGAGGAGCAAAATAGAGGATCGACATGGAGGACTGACATGGAGGAGTGACATGGTAGAGATGGAGGAGTGACATGGAGGAGAGACATGGAAGATTGACATGGAGGATTGACATGGAGGAGTGACATTCAGGAGTTAAATCTGGATTGACATTCTGGAGTGACATGGAGGAGCGACATTCTGGAGTGACATGGAGGAGTTACATGGTGGAGTGATATGGATGAGCAAGGAGGAGCGACATGGAGGATCAACATGTGTCGACATGGAAGACATGGAGGAGTGACATGGAGGATCGACATTTTGGAGGGACATTCTGGAGGGACATTGATGAGAGATATGGAGGATTGACATATAGGAGTAACATGAAGGATCTACATGGAGGAGCTACATGGAGGACGTACATGGGGGAGTGACATGGAAGACATGGAGGAGTGACATGGTGGAGCAACATGGAGGATCGAAATGGAGGATCGATATGGAGGAGTGACATGGAGGAGTGACATGGAAGACAGGGAGGAGTGACATGGAGGAGCGACATGGTGGAGCAAAATAGAGGATCGACATGGAGGAGTGACATGGAGGAGGTATATGGAGGAGTGACATTCTGGAGAGACATTCTGGAGTGACAAGGAGGAGCGACATGGAGGAGGGACATGGAGGAGTAACATTCTGGAGTTAAATTCTGGAGTGACATTCTGGAGTGACATGGAGGATCGACATTCTGGAGTGACATGGAAGAACGACATGGAGGAGTGATATGGAGGAGCAAGGAGGAGCGACATGGAGGATCGACATGGAGAATCGACATTGAGTAGTTACATGGAGGAGCGACAAGGAGGAGCGACATGGAGGAGCGACATGGAGGAGCGACAAGGAGGAGCGACATGGAGGAGCGACATGGAGGATCGACATGGAGGATCGACATGGAGGAGTGACATGGAGGATCGACATGTGCCGACATGGAAAACCGACATTGAGTAGTGACTTGGAGGAGTGAGAAAGAGGAGCGACATGGAGGAGTTACATGGAGGAGTGACATTTTGGAGGGACATTCTGGAGGGACATTCTGGAGTGACATGGAGGAGCGACATTCTGGAGTGACATTCTGGAGTGACATTGATGAGAGATTTGGAGGATTGACATAGAGGAGTAACATGAAGGATCCACATGGAGGAGCTACATGGAGGAGCGACATCGCGGATCAACATGGAGGACTGACAACGAGGAGGTACATTCTGGAGGGACATGTTGGTGCGACATTCTGGAGTGACATGGAGGAGCGACATTCTGGAGTGACATGGAGGAGCGACATGGAAGACATGGAGGAGTGAAATGGAGGAGCAACATAGATGATCGACATGGAGGATCGACATGGAGCAGTGACATGGAGGAGCGACATGGAGTGACATGGAAGACAGGGAGGAGTGACATGGAGGGGTGTCATGGAGGTGTGAAATAGAGGATCGACATGGAGGAGTGACATGGAGGAGGTATATGGAGGAATGACATTCTGGAGTGTCTTTCTGG
Organism: Sebastes aleutianus; assembly: GCA_916700875.1. NCBI lineage: Eukaryota > Metazoa > Chordata > Actinopteri > Perciformes > Sebastidae > Sebastes > Sebastes aleutianus. Next base: position 32,054 of record CAKAKS010000046.1, on the reverse strand, counting down.
AGGGACATTCTGGAGTGACATGGAGGTATCGACATGGAAGAGTGACAAGGAGGCGTAACATTCTGGAGTTAAATTCTGTAGTGACATTCTGGAGTGACATGGAGGAGCGACATTCTGGGGTGACATGGAGGAGCAACAAGAAGGAGTAATATGGAGGTGCAGGGACGAGCGACATGGAGGATCAACATGGAATAGTCACATGGAGGTGCGACACGGAGGAGTGACATGGAAGACATGCAGGAGTGACATTGAGGATCGACATTGAGTAGTGACATGGAGGAGTGACAATGAGGAGCGACATGGAGGAGTGACATGGAGGAGCGACATGGAGGATTGACATAGAGGAGTAACATGAAGGAGTTACATGGGGAGTGACATAGAAGACATGGTGGAGTGACATGGTAGAGCAATAATGAGGATCGAAATGGACGATCGACATGGAGCAGTGACATGGAGGAGTGACATGGAAGTGTGACATGGAGGAGTGACATGGAGGATCGACATGGAGGAGTGACATGGAGGAGCGACTTGGCGGAGCGAAATTGAGGAGTGAGATGGGGGAGTGACATGGAAGACATAGAGGAGTGACATGGAGGAGCTACATGGAGGACGTACATGGAAGACATGCAGGAGTGACATGGTGGAGTAACATGGAGGATCGAAATGGAGGAGCAACATGGTGGAGCGACATGGAGGAGCAACATGGATGAGTGACCTGGAGGAGTGACATGGAGGATCGACATTCTGGAGGGACATTCTGGAGTGACATTCTGGAGTGACATTCTGGAGTGAAATGGAGGAGTGACATGGAGGATGGAAATAGAGGATTGACATGGAGGAGGGACATGGAGGAGTTACATTCTGGAGTGACATGGAGAAGCGACATTCTAGAATTATTTGGAGGAGGAACATGGAGGAGCAGCATGGAGGATCGACATGGAAGATCGACATGGAGCAGTGACATGGAGGAGTGACAAGGAGGAGAAACATGGTGGATCGAAATGGAGGATTGACATGGAGCAGTGACATGGAAGTGTGACATGAAGGAGCGACATGGAGGATCGACATGGAGGAGTGAGATGGAGGAACGACATGGAGGAGTGACATGGAGGAGTGACAAGGAAGACAGGGAGGAATGACACATAGGAGCGACATGGAGATGTGAAATAGAGCATCGACATGGAGGAGTGACATGGAGGAGGGACATGGAGGAATGACATTCTGGAGTGACATCTGGAGGGACATTCTGGAGTGATATTCTGGAGGGAAATTCTGGACTGACATGGAGGAGTGACTTGGAGGATGGACAGAGAGGATTGACATGGAGGAGGGACATGGAGGAGTGACAATGAGGAGCGAAATGGAGGAGTGACATGGAGGAGCGACATGGAGGATTGACATAGAGGAGTAACATGAAGGATCTACATGGAGGAGTGACATGGAGGAGTTTCATGGGGGAGTGACATGGAGGAGTTACATGGGGGAGTGAAATGGAAGACATGGTGGAGTGACATGGTGGAGCAACATGGAGGATCGAAATGGACGATCGACATGGAGCAGTGACATGGAGGAGTGACATGGAAGTGTGACATGGAGGAGTGACATGGAGGATCGACATGGAGGAGTGACATGGAGGAGTGAGATGGGGGAGTGACATGGAAGACATGGAGGAGTGACATGGTGGAGCAACATGGAGCAGTGACATGGAGGAGTGACAAGGAGGAGAAACATGAAGGAGTAACACGGAGGAGCGACATGGAGCAGTGACATGGAAATGTGACATGTAGGAGCGACATGGAGGATCGACATGGAGGAGTGACATGGAGGAACGACATGGAGGAGTGACATGGAGGATCGACATGGAGGAGTGACAAGGAGGAGTGACATGGAAGACAGGGAGGAGTGACATGGAGGAGCGACATGGCGGAGCGAAATGGAGGAGTGAGATGGGGGAGTGACATGGAAGACATAGAGGAGTGACATGGAGGAGCTACATGGAGGACGTACATGGGGGAGTGACATGGAAGACATGGAGGAGTGACATGGTGGAGCAACATGGAGCAGTGACATGGAGGAGTGACAAGGAAAAGTGAAAAGGAGGAGAAACATGAAGGAGTAACACGGAGGAGCGACATGGAGGATTTACATGGAGTAGCGACATGGAGCAGTGACATGGAAATATGACAAGGAGGAGTGACATGGAAGACAGGGAGGAGTGACATGGAGGAGCGAAATAGAGGATCGACATGGAGGAGTGACATGGGGGAGTGACATGGAAGACAGAGGAGTGACATGGAGGAGCAACATGGAGTATCGACATGGAAGATCAACATGGAGGAGTGACTTGGAGGAGCGACATGTTGGAGCGACATTCTGGAGTGACATGGAGGAGCGACATTCTGGAGTGACATGGAGGAGCGACATGGAAGATCGACATGGAGGAGTAACATGTAGGATCTACATGGAGGAATGACATAGAGGATCGACATGGAGGAGCGACATTGAGGATCGACACGGAGGAGCGACAAGGAGTATTGACAAGGAGGACTGACATGGAGGAGTGACATTCTACAGTTAAATTCTGGAGTGAAATTCTGGAGTGACTTGTAGGTACTACATGGAGGATCGACATGGAGGATCGACATGGAGGAGCGACATGGAGCAGTGACATTCCGGAGTAAAATTCTGGAGTGATATTCTGGAGTGACATGGAGGATCGACATGGAGCAGTGACATGGAGGAGGTATATGGAGGAATGACATTCTGGAGTGTCTTTCTGGAGGGACATTCTGGAGTGACATGGAGGTATCGACATGGAGGATCAACAAGGGGGAGAGACATGGAGGAGTGAAATGGAGGAGCAACATCGAGGATCGACATGGAGGATCGACATGGAACAGTGACATGGAGGAGTGACATGGAGGAGCGACATGGAGGATCGACATGGAGGAGTGACATGTAGGAGTGACATGGAGGATCTACATGGAGGAGCTACATAGATGATCGACATGGAGGAGCAACAAGGTGGATCGACATGGAGGAGTGACATGGAGGAGTGACATTCTAGAGTTAAATCTGGATTGACATTCTGGAGTGACATGGAGGAGCAACATTCTGCAGTGACATGGAGGAGCAACATTCTGAAGTGACATGGAGGATCGACATGGAGGAGCGACATAGAGGATCGACATGGAGGAGTGACATGGAGAAGCGACATGGAGGATCGACATGGAGGAGCTACATAGAGGATCGACATGGAGGAGCAACAAGGTGGATCGACATGGAGGAGTGACATGGAGGAGTGACATGGTAGAGATGGAGGAGTGACATGGAGGAGCGACATGGAGGAGCGAAATAGAGGATCGACATGGAGGAATGACATGGAGGAGGGACATGGAGGAGTGACATTCTGGAGTGACAATCTGGAGGGACATTCTGGAGTGACATGGAGGAGCGATATGGAGGAGGGACATGGAGGAGTAACATTCTAGAGTTAAATTCTGGAGTGACATTCTGGAGTATCATGGAAGAGCGACATTCTGGAGTGACATGAAAGAACGACATGGAGGAGTGATATGGAGGAGCAAGGAGGAGCGACATGGAGGATAAACATGGAGGAGTGACTAGGAGGAGCGACATTCTGGAGTGACATGGAGGAGTGAAATGGAGGAGCGAAATGGAGGATCGAGATGGAGGAGTGACATGGAGGAGAAACATAGAAGAGTTACATGGAGGAGCTACATGAGGAGCAACATCACGGAGCCACTTGGAGGACTGACATGGAGGAATGACATACTGGAGGGACATGGAGTAGCGACATTCTGGAGTGACATGGAGGAGCGACATTCTGGAGTGACATGGAGGAGCAACATTCTGGAGTGACATGGAGGAGCGACATGGAAGATCGACATGGAGGAGTAACATGTAGGATCTAAATGGAGGAGTGACATGGAGGATCTACATGGAGGAGCATCATTGAGGATCGACATGGAATAGTCACATGGAGGACCGACACGGATGAGGTACATGGGGGAGTGATATTGGAAGACATGGAGGAGTGACATGGTGGAGTGACAAGGAGGAGCGACAAGGAGGAGTAAGAAGGAGGATCAAAATGGAGGATCGACATGGAGCAGTGACATGGAGGAGTGACAAGGAGGAGCGACTAGGAGGAGTAACAAGGAGGAGCGACATGGATTATCGATATGGAGGAGCGACATCGAGCAGTGAAATGGAAGTGTGACATGGAGGAGTGACATGGAGGATTGACATGGAGGAGTGACATGGAGGAGTTACATGGAGGTTTGACGTGGAAGACATGGAGGAGTGACATGGAGGAGCGAAATAGAGGATCGATATGGAGGAGCAACATTTAGGAGGGACATGGAGGAGTAACATTCTGGAGTTAAATTCTGGAGTGAAATTCTGGAGTGACATGGAGGAGCAGCATGGTGGAGTGATATGGAGGAGCAAGGAGGAGTGACATGGAGGATTGACATGTGTCGACATGGAAGACCGACATTGAGTAGTGACTTGGAGGAGTGACAAAGAGGAGCAACATGGAGGAGTAACATGGAGGAGTGACATTCTGGAGTGACATGGAGGAGCGACATTCTGGAGTGACATGGAGGAGCGACATGGAAGATCGACAGGGAGGAGTAACATGTAGGATCTACATGGAGGAGTGACATGGAGGATCGACATGGAGGAGCATCATTGAGGATCGACATGGAATAGTCACATGGAGGACCGACACGGATGAGGTACATGAGGGATTTATATTGGAAGACATGGAGGAGTGACATGGTGGAGTGACATTCTGGAGTGACAATCTGGAGGGACATTCTGGAGTGACATGGAGGAGCGAAATAGAGGATCGATATGGAGGAGCAACATTTAGGAGGGACATGGAGGAGTAACATTCTGGAGTTAAATTCTGGAGTGAAATTCTGGAGTGACATGGAGGAGCAGCATGGTGGAGTGATATGGAGGAGCAAGGAGGAGTGACATGGAGGATTGACATGTGTCGACATGGAAGACCGACATTGAGTAGTGACTTGGAGGAGTGACAAAGAGGAGCAACATGGAGGAGTAACATGGAGGAGTGACATTCTGGAGTGACATGGAGGAGCGACATTCTAGAGTGACATGGAGGAGCGACATGGAAGATCGACAGGGAGGAGTAACATGTAGGATCTACATGGAGGAGTGACATGGAGGATCGACATGGAGGAGCATCATTGAGGATCGACATGGAATAGTCACATGGAGGACCAACACGGATGAGGTACATGAGGGATTTATATTGGAAGACATGGAGGAGTGACATGGTGGAGTGACATTCTGGAGTGACAATCTGGAGGGACATTCTGGAGTGACATGGAGGAGCGAAATAGAGGATCGATATGGAGGAGCAACATTTAGGAGGGACATGGAGGAGTAACATTCTGGAGTTAAATTCTGGAGTGAAATTCTGGAGTGACATGGAGGAGCAGCATGGTGGAGTGATATGGAGGAGCAAGGAGGAGTGACATGGAGGATTGACATGTGTCGACATGGAAGACCGACATTGAGTAGTGACTTGGAGGAGTGACAAAGAGGAGCGACATGGAGGAGTTACATGGAGGAGTGACATTCTGGAGTGACATGGAGGAGCGACATTCTGGAGTGACATGGAGGAGCGACATGGAAGATCGACAGGGAGGAGTAACATGTAGGATCTACATGGAGGAGTGACATGGAGGATCGACATGGAATAGTCACATGGAGGACCGACACGGATGAGGTACATGAGGGATTTATATTGGAAGACATGGAGGAGTGACATGGTGGAGCAACATGGAGGATCAAAATGGAGGATCGACATGGAGCAGTGACATGGAGGAGTGTTATTCTACAGTTAAATTCTGGAGCGACAAGGAGGAGTAACAAGGAGGAGCGACATGGAGGATCGATATGGAGGAGCGACATCGAGCAGTGACATGGAAGTGTGACATGGAGGAGTGACATGGAGGATCGACATGGAGGAGTGACATGGAGGAGCGACATGGCGAATTGACATGAGGAGTGACATGTAGGATTGACATGGAGGAGTTACATGGAGGTTTGACGTGTAAGACAGTGAGGCGTGACATGGAGGAGCGAAATAGAGGATCGATATGGAGGAGTGACATGGAGGAGAGACATGGAGGAGTGACATTCTGGAGTGACATTCTGGAGGGACATTCTGGAGTGACATGGAGGAGCAACATTGAAGAGTGACATGGAGGAGTAACATTCTGGATTGATATGGAGGAGCAAGGAGGAGTGACATGGAGGATCGACATGTGTCGACATGGAAGACCGACATTGAGTAGTGACTTGGAGGAGTGACAAAGAGGAGCGACATGTAGGAGTTACATGGAGGAGTGACATTCTGGAGGGACATGGAGTAGCGACATTCTGGAGTGACATGGAGGAGTGAAATGGAGGAGCGAAATGGAGGATCGAGATGGAGGAGTGACATGGAGGATCGACATGGAGGAGCGACATAGAGGATCGACATGGAGGAGTGACATGGAGGAGCGACATGGAGGATCGACATGGAGGAGCAACAAGGTGGATCGACATGGAGGAGTGACATGGAGGAGTGACATGGTAGAGATGGAGGAGTGACATGGAGGAGCGACATGGATGAGCGAAATAGAGGATCGACATGGAGGAGTGAAATGGAGGAGGGACATGGAGGAGTGACATTCTGGAATGACAATCTGGAGGGACATTCTGGAGTGACATGGAGGAGCGAAATGGAGGAGGGACATGGAGGAGTAACATTCTAGAGTTAAATTCTGGAGTGACATTCTGGAGTATCATGGAAGAGCGACATTCTGGAGTGACATGAAAGAACGACATGGAGGAGTTATATTGAAGAGCAAGGAGGAGCGACATGGAGGATAAACATGGAGGAGTGACTAGGAGGAGCGACATTCTGGAGTGACATGGAGGAGTGAAATGGAGGAGCGAAATGGAGGATCGAGATGGAGGAGTGACATGGAGGAGAAACATAGAAGAGTTACATGGAGGAGCTACATGAGGAGCAACATCACGGAGCCACTTGGAGGACTGACATGGAGGAATGACATTCTGGAGGGACATGGAGGAGCGACATTCTGGAGTGACATGGAGGAGGTACATTCTGGAGGGACATGTTGGAGCGACATTCTGGAGTGACATGGAGGAGCGACATTCTGGAGTGACATGGAGGAGCGACATGGAAGATCGACATGGAGGAGTAACATGTAGGATCTAAATGGAGGAGTGACCTGGAGTTTCGACATGGAGGAGTGATATGGAGGATCGACAAGGAGGAGCGACATCGAGGAGCAACATGGAGGACTGACATGGAGGATCAACAAGGGGGAGAGACATGGAGGAGTGACATGGAGGAGAGACATGGAAGATCGACATGGATGACTGACAAGGAGGATCGACATGGAGGAGCAACAAGGTGGATCGACATGGAGGAGTGACATGGAGGAGTCACATTCTAGAGTTAAATCTGGATTGACATTCTGGAGTGACATTTTGGAGGGACATTCTGGAGGGACATTCTTGAGTGACATTAATGAGAGATATGGAGGCTTGACATAGAGGAGTAACATGAAGGATCTACATGGAGGAACTACATAGAGGAGGTACATGGGGGAGTGACATGGAAGACATGGAGGAGTGACATGGTGGAGCAACATGGAGGATCGAAATGGAGGATCGACATGTAGCAGTGACATGGAGGAGTGACAAGGAGGAGCGACATGGAGGAGTAACAAGGAGGAGCGACATGGATGATCGACATGGAGGAGCGACATCGAGCAGTGACATGGAAGTGTGACATGGAGGAGTGACATTGAGGATCAACATGTAGGAGTGACATGGAGGAGCGACATGGAGGAGTGACATGGAGGAGTGAAATGTAATTTTGACATGGAGTTACATAGAGGAGTGACGTGCAAGAAAGGGAGGAGTGACATGGAGGAGCGACATGGAGGAGCGAAATAGAGGATCGACATGGAGGAGTGACATGGAGAAGGGACATGGAGGAGTGACATTCTGGAGAGACATTCTGGAGTGACATGGAAGAGCGACATGGAGGAGGGACATGGAGGAGTAACATTCTGGAATAAATTCTGGAGTGACATTCTGGAGTGTCATGGAGGAGCGACATTCTGGAGTGACATGGAAGAATGACATGGAGAAGTGATATGGAGGAGCAAGGAAGAGCGACATGGAGGATAAACATGGAGGAGTGACTAGGAGAAGCGACATTCTGGAGTGACATGTAGGAGTGAAATGGAGGAGCGAAAAGGAGGATCGAGATGGAGGAATGACATGGACGAGAAACATAAAAGAGTTACATGGAGGAGCTACATGAGGAGCAACATCACGGAGCCTACTTGGAGCACTGACATGGAGGAATGACATTCTGGAGTGACATGGAGGAGCGACATTCTGGAGTGACATGGAGGAGCGACATGGAGATCGACATGGAGGAGTAACATGTAGGATCTACATGGAGAAGTGACATGGAGGAGTGACAAATTGGAGCGGCATGGAGGAGTGACATGTAGGATCTAAATGGAGGAGTGACCTGGAGGATCGACATGGAGGAGCGATATGCAGGATCGATAAGGAGGAGCGACATCGAGGAGCAACATTGAGGACTGACATGGAGGATCAACAAGGGGGAGTGACATGGAGGAGTGACATGGAGGAGAGACATGGATGAGGTACATAGGGGAGTGACATGGAAGACATGGAGCAGTGAAATGGAGGAGCAACATCGAGGATCGACATGGAGCAGTGACATGGAGGAGTGACATGGAGGAGCGACATGGAGGATCGACATGGAGGAGTGACATGGAGGAGTGACATGGAGGATCGACATGGAGGAGTCGACATGGAGGAGTGACATGGAGGAGTGACATTCTACAGTTAAATTCTGGAGTGAAATTCTGTAGTGACATGTAGGATCTACATGGAAGAGTGACATGGAGGATCGACATGGAGGAGTGACATGGAGGAGCGACATAGAGGATCGACATGGAGGAGTGACATGGAGGAGCGACATGGAGGATCGACATGGAGGAGCTACATAGAGGATCGACATGGAGGAGCAACAAGGTGGATCGATATGGAGGAGTGACATGGAGGATCTACATGGAGGAGCTACATAGAGGATCAACATGGAGGAGCAACAAGGTGGATCGACATGGAGGAGTGACATGGAGGAGTGACATTCTAGAGTTTAATCTGGATTGACATTCTGGAGTGACATGGAGGAGTGATATGGGTGAGCAAGGAGGAGCGACATGGAGGAGCGACATGTGTCAACATGGAAGACATGGAGGAGTGACATGGAGGATTGACATTGAGCAGTGACATAGAGGAGTGACAAAGAGGAGCGACATGGAGGAGTGACATGGAGGAGTGACAAGGAGGAGCGACATTGATGAGTGACATGGAGGAGTGACATTCTGGAGGGACATGGAGGAGCAACATTCTGGAGTGACATTGAGGAGTGACATGGAGGATTGACATGGAGGAGCGACATGAAGGAGTGACATGGAGGAGTGACATGGAGGATCGACATGGAGGAGTGACATGGAGGAGTGACATGGGAGACGGAGGAGTTACGTTTAGGAGCGAAATGGAGGTGTTAAATTGAAGATCGATATGGAGGAGTGATATGGAGGAGGGACATGGAGGAGTGACATTCTAGAGTGACATTCCGGATGGACATTCCGGACTGAAATGGAGCAGTGACATGGAGGATGGACAAGGAAGATCGACATGGAGGAGTAACATGTAGGATCTAAATGGAGGAGTGACATGAAGGATCGACATGGAGGAGCGATATGGAGGATCGACAAGGAGGAGCGACATTGAGGAGCAACATGTAGGACTGACATCGAGGATCAACAACGAGGAGTGACATGGAGGAGTGACATTCTACAGTTAAATTCTGGAGTGAAATTCTGTAGTGACATGTAGGATCTACATGGAGGAGTGACATGGAGGATCGACATGGAGGAGCGACATAGAGGATCGACATGGAGGAGTGACATGGAGGAGCGACATGGAGGATCGACATGGAGGAGCTACATAGAGGATCGACATGGAGGAGCAACAAGGTGGATCGACATGGAGGAGTGACATGGAGGAGTGACATGGTAGAGATGGAGGAGTGACATGGAGGAGCGACATGGAGGAGCGAAATAGAGGATCGACATGGAGGAGTGACATGGAGGAGGGACATGGAGGAATGACATTCTGGAGTGACAATCTGGAGGGACATTCTGGAGTGACATGGATGAGCGATATGGAGGAGGGACATGGAGGAGTAACATTCTAGAGTTAAATTCTGGAGTGACATTCTGGAGTATCATGGAAGAGCGACATTCTGGAGTGACATGAAAGAACGACATGGAGGAGTTATATTGAGGAGCAAGGAGGAGCGACATGGAGGATAAACATGGAGGAGTGACTAGGAGGAGCGACATTCTGGAGTGACATGGAGGAGTGAAATGGAGGAGCGAAATGGAGGATCGAGATGGAGGAGTGACATGGAGGAGAAACATAGAAGAGTTACATGGAGGAGCTACATGAGGAGCAACATCACGGAGCCACTTGGAGGACTGACATGGAGGAATGACATTCTGGAGGGACATGGAGGAGCGACATTCTGCAGTGACATGGAGGAGCGACATTCTGGAGTGACATGGAGGAGCAACATTCTGAAGTGACATGGAGGATCGACATGGAGGAGCGACATAGAGGATCGACATGGAGGAGTGACATGGAGAAGCGACATGGAGGATCGACATGGAGGAGCTACATAGAGGATCGACATGGAGGAGCAACAAGGTGGATCGACATGGAGGAGTGACATGGAGGAGTGACATGGTAGAGATGGAGGAGTGACATGGAGGAGCGACATGGAGGAGCGAAATAGAGGATCGACATGGAGGAGTGACATGGAGGAGGGACATGGAGGAGTGACATTCTGGAGTGACAATCTGGAGGGACATTCTGGAGTGACATGGAGGAGCGATATGGAGGAGGGACATGGAGGAGTAACATTCTAGAGTTAAATTCTGGAGTGACATTCTGGAGT
>CAKAKS010000046.1:0-20405 GCA_916700875.1 Sebastes aleutianus | reverse complement strand
GAGTGACATGGAGGAGGGACATGGAGGAGTGACATTCTGGAGTGACAATCTGGAGGGACATTCTGGAGTGACATGGAGGAGCGACATTCTGGAGTGACATGAAAGAACGACATGGAGGAGTGATATGGAGGAGCAAGGAGGAGCGACATGGAGGAGTGACTAGGAGGAGCGACATTCTGGAGTGACATGGAGGATAAACATGGAGGAGTGACTAGGAGGAGCGACATTCTGGAGTGACATGGAGGAGTGAAATGGAGGAGCGAAATGGAGGATCGAGATGGAGGAGTGACATGGAGGAGAAACATAGAAGAGTTACATGGAGGAGCTACATGAGGAGCAACATCACGGAGCTACTTGGAGGACTGACATGGAGGAATGACATTCTGGAGGGACATGGAGGAGCGACATTCTGGAGTGACATGGAGGAGCGACATTCTGGAGTGACATGGAGGAGCAACATTCTGAAGGGACATGGAGGATCGACATGGAGGAGCGACATAGAGGATCGACATGGAGGAGTGACATGGAGAAGCGACATGGAGGATCGACATGGAGGAGCTACATAGAGGATCGACATGGAGGAGCAACAAGGTGGATCGACATGGAGGAGTGACATGGTAGAGATAGAGGAGTGACATGGAGGAGCGACATGGAGGAGCGAAATAGAGGATCGACATGGAGGAGTGACATGGAGGAGGGACATGGAGGAGTGACATTCTGGAGTGACAATCTGGAGGGACATTCTGGAGTGACATGGAGGAGCGACATTCTGGAGTGACATGAAAGAACGACATGGAGGAGTGATATGGAGGAGCAAGGAGGAGCGACATGGAGGAGTGACTAGGAGGAGCGACATTCTGGAGTGACATGGAGGATAAACATGGAGGAGTGACTAGGAGGAGCGACATTCTGGAGTGACATGGAGGAGTGAAATGGAGGAGCGAAATGGAGGATCGAGATGGAGGAGTGACATGGAGGAGAAACATAGAAGAGTTACATGGAGGAGCTACATGAGGAGCAACATCACGGAGCCACTTGGAGGACTGACATGGAGGAATGACATACTGGAGGGACATGGAGTAGCGACATTCTGGAGTGACATGGAGGAGCGACATTCTGGAGTGACATGGAGGAGCAACATTCTGGAGTGACATGGAGGAGCGACATGGAAGATCGACATGGAGGAGTAACATGTAGGATCTAAATGGAGGAGTGACATGGAGGATCGACATGGAGGAGCATCATTGAGGATCGACATGGAATAGTCACATGGAGGACCGACACGGATGAGGTACATGGGGGAGTGATATTGGAAGACATGGAGTAGTGACATGGTGGAGTGACAAGGAGGAGCGACAAGGAGGAGTAAGAAGGAGGATCAAAATGGAGGATCGACATGGAGCAGTGACATGGAGGAGTGACAAGGAGGAGCGACATGGAGGAGTGACATGGAGGAGTTACATGGAGGTTTGACGTGGAAGACATGGAGGAGTGACATGGAGGAGCGAAATAGAGGATCGATATGGAGGAGTGACATGGAGGAGGGACATGGAGGAGTGACATTCTGGAGTGACATTCTGGAGGGACAATGTGGAGTGACATGGAGGAGCAACATTTAGGAGGGACATGGAGGAGTAACATTCTGGAGTTAAATTCTGGAGTGAAATTCTGGAGTGACATGGAGGAGCAGCATGGTGGAGTGATATGGAGGAGCAAGGAGGAGTGACATGGAGGATTGACATGTGTCGACATGGAGGATCGACATGGAGGAGGGACATGGAGGAGTAACATTCTGGAGTTAAATTCTGGAGTGACATTCTGGAGTGACATGGAGGAGCGACATTCTGCAGTGACATGGAAGAACGACATGGAGGAGTGATGTGGAGGAGCAAGGAGGAGCGACATGGAGGATCGACATAGAGAAGTGACATGGAGGACCGACACGGATGAGGTACATGGGGGAGTGATATTGGAAGACATGGAGGAGTGACATGGTGGAGCAACATGGAGGATCAAAATGGAGGATCGACATGGAGCAGTGACATGGAGGAGTGACAAGGAGGAGCGACAAGGAGGAGTAACAAGGAGGAGCGACATGGAGGATCGATATGGAGGAGCGACATCGAGCAGTGACATGGAAGTGTGACATGGAGGAGTGACATGGAGGATCGACATGGTGGAGTGACATGGAGGAGCGACATGGCGAATTGACATGAGGAGTGACATGTAGGATTGACATGGAGGAGTTACATGGAGGTTTGACGTGGAAGACAGGGAGGAGTGACATGGAGGAGCGAAATAGAGGATCGATATGGAGGAGTGACATGGAGGAGGGACATGGAGGAGTGACATTCTGGAGTGACATTCTGGAGGGACATTCTGGAGTGACATGGAGGAGTGACATTCTGGAGTGACATGGAGGAGTGACATGGAGGAGCAACTTGGAGGAGTGACATGGAGGATCGACATGGAGAAGCTACATGGAGGAGCGACATCTAAGATCTACATGGAGGAGCAACATGGAGGAGTGACATGGAGCATCGACATGGAGGAGTGACATTCTGGAGTGACATGGAGGAGCGACATTCTAGAGTGACTTGGAGGAGGAACATGGAGGAGCAGCATGGAGGATTGACATGGAAGATCGACATGGAGCAGTGACATGGAGGAGTGACAAGGTGGAGTGACAAGGAGGAGAAACATGGTGGATCGAAATGGAGGATTGACATGGAGCAGTGACATGGAAGTGTGACATGAAGGAGCGACATGGAGGATTGACATGGAGGAGTTACATGGAGGAGTGACGTGGAAGACAGGGAGGAGTTAAATGGAGGAGCGACATGGAGGAGCAAAATAGAGGATCGACATGGAGGAGTGACATGGAGGAGGTATATGGAGGAGTGACATTCTGGAGTGACATTCTGGAGGGACATTCTGGAGTGACATGGAGGAGCGACATGGAGGAGGGACATGGAGGAGTAACATTCTGGAGTTAAATTCTGGAGTGACATTCTGGAATGACATGGAGTAGCGACATTCTGGAGTGACATGGAAGAACGACATTGAGGAGTGATATGGAGGAGCAAGGAGGAGCGACATGGAGGATCGACATGGAGAAGTGACATGGAGGAGCGACACGGTCGAGTGACATGGAAGACATGGAGGAGTGACATGGAGGATCGACATGGAGAATCAACATGGAGGAGTGACAAGGAGGAGCGACATGTAGGAGTAACATGAAGGATCTACATGGAGGATCGACAAGGAGGAGCGACATGGAGGAGCGACATGGAGTACTGACATGAAGGATCAACAAGGAGGAGTGACATGGAGGAGAGACATGTAGGAGAGACATGGAGGATCGACATGGAGGAGTGACATGGAGGATCGACATGGAAGAGCGACATGGAGTAGTGATATGGAGGAGAGACCTGGAGGAGTGACATTCTGGAGTGACATTCTGGAGTGACATTCTGGAGTGACATTCTGGAGTGACATTCTGGTGTGAAATTAGGCACTCCATGGAGGATGGAAATAGAGGATTGACATGGAGGAGGGACATGGAGGAGTGACATTCTGGAGTTAAATTCTGGATTGACATGGAGGAGTGACATGGAGGAGCGACATGTATGATCGACATAGAGGATTGACATGGAGGATCGACATGGAGGAGTGACATGAAGGATCAACATGGAGGATCGAGATGGAGGAGTGACATGGAGGAGGGACAAGGAGGAGTGACATACTGGAGTGACATTCTTGAGTGACATTCTGGAATGACATGGAGGAGCGACATTCTGGAGTGACATGGAGGAGCAACATGGAGGAGTGCCGTGGAGGAGCATGGAGGATCGACATGGAGCAGTGATATGAAGGAGTGACATGGAGCAGTGACATGGAAGAGCGACATGGAGGAGTGACATGTAGGATCGACATGCAGGAGTGACATGGAGGAGTGACATGGAGGAGTGTCATGGAAGACACGGAGGAGTGACATGGAGGAATTACTTGGAGGAGTCACAGGAAGGAGGGACATGGAGGAGCGACATTCTGGGTTGACATTCTGGATTGACATGGAGGAGTGACATGGAGGACCAAGGATGAGCAAGGATGAGCGACATGGTGGATCGACATGGAGGAGAGACATGGAGGAGCAACTTGGAGGAGTGACATGGAGGATCGACATGGAGAAGCTACATGGAGGAGCGACATCTAAGATCTACATGGAGGAGCAACATGGAGGAGTGACATGGAGCATCGACATGGAGGAGTGACATTGAGGAGTGACATGCAGGATCGACATGGAGTAGTGACATGGAGGATCGACATGGAGGACTGACATGGAGGAGCGACATGGAGCAGTGATATGTGGCATGGAGGAGTGACATGGAGGAGCGACATGGAGGATAGACATGGAAGATTGACATGGAGGAACAACATGGAGGAGTGACATGTAGGATCGACATGCAGGAGTGACATGGAGGTGTGACATGGAAGAGTAACATGGAGGAGTAAGGATGAACGACATGGACGATCGACATGGAGGAGTGACATGGAGCAGTGACATGGAGAAGTGACATGGAGGATCGACATGGAGCAGTGATATGAAGGAGTGGCATTGAGGAGTGACATGGAGGAGCGACATGGAGGATAAACATGGAGGATTGACATGGAGGAACAACATGGAGGAGTGACATGTAGGATCGACATGCAGGAGTGACATGGAGTGACAGGAGGAGTGTCATGGAAGACACAGGAAGGACGGAAAAGGAGGAGCAACATTCTGGGTTGACATTCTGGAGTGACATTCTGGAGTGACATGGAGGAGCGACATTCTGGAGTGACATAGAGGAGCGACATGTACGAGTGACATTGAGCAGTGACATTGAGCATGTCGGCGTGACATGGAGGAGTGACATGGAGGAGAAACATGGCGTAGTGAGAGGGATGAGTGACATGGTGGATCGACATGGACGAGTGACCTGGAGGAGCGAAATGCAGAAGAAATTTGGAGGAGTGACATGAAGCAGTGACATGGAGGAGTGACTTCGAGGAGGGACATGGAGGAGGGACATTTTGGAGTGACAAGGAGGAGCGACATGAAGGAGTGACATGGAGGAGTGACATGGAGGAGCGACATGGCGGAGTGACATGGAGGAGTGTCATGGAAGACATGGAGTAGTGACATGGAGGAGTTACATTGAGGAGTCACAGGAAGGAGGGACATGGAGGAGCGACATTCTGGGTTGACATTCTGAAGTGACATGGAGGAGCGACATTCTGGAGTGACATGGAAGATCGACATGGAGGAGTGACAAGGAAAACATGGATGAGTGACATGGAGGAGCGACATGTATGATCGACATAGAGGATTGACATGGAAGATTGACATGGAGAACGGACATGGAGGAGTGACATGGTAGACATGGAAGATTGACATGGAGGATTGACATGGAGGAGCGACGTGGAGGAGCAACATTGAGGAGTAACATTCTGGAGTGACATGGAGGAGCGACATTCTGCAGTGACATGGAAGAACAACATGGAGGAGTGATATGGAGGAGCAAGGAGGAGCGACATGGAGGATCAACAAGGAGGAGTGACATGGAGGAGAGACATGTATGAGAGACATGGAGGATCGACATGGAGGAGTGACATGGAGGATCGACATGGAAGAGCGACATGGAGTAGTGATATGGAGGAGAGACCTGGAGGAGTGACATTCTGGAGTGACATTCTGGAGGGACATTCTGGAGTGACATTCTAGAGTGACATTCTGGACTGACATTCTGGAGAGACCTGGAGGAGTTACATGGAGGATCGACATTGAGTAGTGATATGGAGGAGAGATCTGGAGGAGTGACATTCTGGAGTGACATTCTGGAGGGACATTCTGGAGTGACATGGAGGAGCGACATGGAGGAGGGACATGGAGGAGTAACATTCTGTAGTTAAATTCTGGAGTGACATTCTGGAATGACATGGAGGAGCGACATTCTGGAGTGACATGGAAGAATGACATGGAGGAGCGATATGGAGGAGCAAGGAGGAGCGACATGGAGGATCGACATGGAGAAGTGACATGGAGGAGCGACACGGTCGAGTGACATGGAAGACATGGAGGAGTGACATGGAGGATCGACATTGAGTAGTTACATGGAGGAGTGACAAGGAGGAGCGACATGTAGGAGTAACATGAAGGATCTACATGGAGGATCGACAAGGAGGACTGACATGAAGGATCAACAAGGAGGAGTGACATGGAGGAGAGATATGTAGGAGAGAAATGGAGGATCGACATGGAGGCGTGACATGGAGGATCGACATGGAAGAGCGACATGGAGTAGTGATATGGAGGAGAGACCTGGAGGAGTGATATGGAGGATCGACAGTGAGTAGTGATATGGAGGAGAGACCTGGAGGAGTGACATTCTGGAGTGACATTCTGGAGGGACATTCTGGAGTGACATTCTGGAGTGACATTCTGGAGTGACATTCTGGTGTGAAATGGAGGAGTGACATGGAGGATGGAAATAAAGGATTGACATGGAGGAGGGACATGGAGGAGTTACATTCTGGAGTTAAATTCTGGAGTGACATTCTGGGGTGACATGGAGGAGCGACATTCTAGAGTGACTTGGAGGAGGAACATGGAGGAGCAGCATGGAGGATTGACATGGAAGATCGACATGGAGCAGTGACATGGAGGAGTGACAAGGTGGAGTGAAAAGGAGGAGAAACATGGTGGATCGAAATGGAGGATTGACATGGAGCAGTGACATGGAAGTGTGACATGAAGGAGCGACATGGAGGATTGACATGGAGGAGTTACATGGAGGAGTGACGTGGAAGACAGGGAGGAGTTAAATGGAGGAGCGACATGGAGGAGCAAAATAGAGGATCGACATGGAGGAGTGACATGGAGGAGGTATATGGAGGAGTGACATTCTGGAGTGACATTCTGGAGGGACATTCTGGAGTGACATGGAGGAGCGACATGGAGGAGGGACATGGAGGAGTAACATTCTGGAGTTAAATTCTGGAGTGACATTCTGGAATGACATGGAGTAGCGACATTCTGGAGTGACATGGAAGAACGACATTGAGGAGTGATATGGAGGAGCAAGGAGGAGCGACATGGAGGATCGACATGGAGAAGTGACATGGAGGAGCGACACGGTCGAGTGACATGGAAGACATGGAGGAGTGACATGGAGGATCGACATGGAGAATCAACATGGAGGAGTGACAAGGAGGAGCGACATGTAGGAGTAACATGAAGGATCTACATGGAGGATCGACAAGGAGGAGCGACATGGAGGAGCGACATGGAGTACTGACATGAAGGATCAACAAGGAGGAGTGACATGGAGGAGCGACATGGAGTACTGACATGAAGGATCAACAAGGAGGAGTGACATGGAGGAGAGACATGTAGGAGAGACATGGAGGATCGACATGGAGGAGTGACATGGAGGATCGACATGGAAGAGCGACATGGAGTAGTGATATGGAGGAGAGACCTGGAGGAGTGACATTCTGGAGTGACATTCTGGAGTGACATTCTGGAGTGACATTCTGGAGTGACATTCTGGTGTAAAATTAGGCACTCCATGGAGGATGGAAATAGAGGATTGACATGGAGGAGGGACATGGAGGAGTGACATTCTGGAGTTAAATTCTGGATTGACATGGAGGAGTGACATGGAGGAGCGACATGTATGATCGACATAGAGGATTGACATGGAGGATCGACATGGAGGAGTGACATGAAGGATCAACATGGAGGATCGAGATGGAGGAGTGACATGGAGGAGGGACAAGGAGGAGTGACATACTGGAGTGACATTCTTGAGTGACATTCTGGAATGACATGGAGGAGCGACATTCTGGAGTGACATGGAGGAGCAACATGGAGGAGTGCCGTGGAGGAGCATGGAGGATCGACATGGAGCAGTGATATGAAGGAGTGACATGGAGCAGTGACATGGAAGAGCGACATGGAGGAGTGACATGTAGGATCGACATGCAGGAGTGACATGGAGGAGTGACATGGAGGAGTGTCATGGAAGACACGGAGGAGTGACATGGAGGAATTACTTGGAGGAGTCACAGGAAGGAGGGACATGGAGGAGCGACATTCTGGGTTGACATTCTGGATTGACATGGAGGAGTGACATGGAGGACCAAGGATGAGCAAGGATGAGCGACATGGTGGATCGACATGGAGGAGAGACATGGAGTAGCAACTTGGAGGAGTGACATGGAGGATCGACATGGAGAAGCTACATGGAGGAGCGACATCTAAGATCTACATGGAGGAGCAACATGGAGGCGTGACATGGAGCATCGACATGGAGGAGTGACATTGAGGAGTGACATGCAGGATCGACATGGAGTAGTGACATGGAGGATCGACATGGAGGACTGACATGGAGGAGCGACATGGAGCAGTGATATGTGGCATGGAGGAGTGACATGGAGGAGCGACATGGAGGATAGACATGGAAGATTGACATGGAGGAACAACATGGAGGAGTGACATGTAGGATCGACATGCAGGAGTGACATGGAGGTGTGACATGGAAGAGTAACATGGAGGAGTAAGGATGAACGACATGGACGATCGACATGGAGGAGTGACATGGAGCAGTGACATGGAGAAGTGACATGGAGGATCGACATGGAGCAGTGATATGAAGGAGTGGCATTGAGGAGTGACATGGAGGAGCGACATGGAGGATAAACATGGAGGATTGACATGGAGGAACAACATGGAGGAGTGACATGTAGGATCGACATGCAGGAGTGACATGGAGTGACAGGAGGAGTGTCATGGAAGACACAGGAAGGAGGGAAAAGGAGGAGCAACATTCTGGGTTGACATTCTGGAGTGACATTCTGGAGTGACATGGAGGAGCGACATTCTGGAGTGACATAGAGGAGCGACATGTAGGAGTGACATTGAGCAGTGACATTGAGCATGTCGGCGTGACATGGAGGAGTGACATGGAGGAGAAACATGGCGTAGTGAGAGGGATGAGTGACATGGGGGATCGACATGGACGAGTGACCTGGAGGAGCGAAATGCAGAAGAAACTTGGAGGAGTGACATGAAGCAGTGACATGGAGGAGTGACTTCGAGGAGGGACATGGAGGAGGGACATTTTGGAGTGACAAGGAGGAGCGACATGAAGGAGTGACATGGAGGAGTGACATGGAGGAGCGACATGGCGGAGTGACATGGAGGAGTGTCATGGAAGACATGGAGTAGTGACATGGAGGAGTTACATTGAGGAGTCACAGGAAGGAGGGACATGGAGGAGCGACATTCTGGGTTGACATTCTGAAGTGACATGGAGGAGCGACATTCTGGAGTGACATGGAAGATCGACATGGAGGAGTGACAAGGAAAACATGGATGAGTGACATGGAGGAGCGACATGTATGATCGACATAGAGGATTGACATGGAAGATTGACATGGAGGACGGACATGGAGGAGTGACATGGTAGACATGGAAGATTGACATGGAGGATTGACATGGAGGAGCGACGTGGAGGAGCAACATTGAGGAGTAACATTCTGGAGTGACATGGAGGAGCGACATTCTGCAGTGACATGGAAGAACAACATGGCGGAGTGTTATGGAGGAGCAAGGAGGAGCGACATGGAGGATCAACAAGGAGGAGTGACATGGCGAAGAGACATGTATAAGAGACATGGAGGATCGACATGGAGGAGTGACATGGAGGATCGACATGGAAGAGCGACATGGAGTAGTGATATGGAGGAGAGACCTGGAGGAGTGACATTCTGGAGTGACATTCTGGAGGGACATTCTGGAGGGACATTCTGGAGTGACATTCTAGAGTGACATTCTGGACTGACATTCTGGAGAGACCTGGAGGAGTTACATGGAGGATCGACATTGAGTAGTGATATGGAGGAGAGATCTGGAGGAGTGACATTCTGGAGTGACATTCTGGAGGGACATTCTGGAGTGACATGGAGGAGCGACATGGAGGAGGGACATGGAGGAGTAACATTCTGTAGTTAAATTCTGGAGTGACATTCTGGAATGACATGGAGGAGCGACATTCTGGAGTGACATGGAAGAATGACATGGAGGAGCGATATGGAGGAGCAAGGAGGAGCGACATGGAGGATCGACATGGAGAAGTGACATGGAGGAGCGACACGGTCGAGTGACATGGAAGACATGGAGGAGTGACATGGAGGATCGACATTGAGTAGTTACATGGAGGAGTGACAAGGAGGAGCGACATGTAGGAGTAACATGAAGGATCTACATGGAGGATCGACAAGGAGGACTGACATGAAGGATCAACAAGGAGGAGTGACATGGAGGAGAGATATGTAGGAGAGAAATGGAGGATCGACATGGAGGCGTGACATGGAGGATCGACATGGAAGAGCGACATGGAGTAGTGATATGGAGGAGAGACCTGGAGGAGTGATATGGAGGATCGACATTGAGTAGTGATATGGAGGAGAGACCTGGAGGAGTGACATTCTGGAGTGACATTCTGGAGGGACATTCTGGAGTGACATTCTGGAGTGACATTCTGGTGTGAAATGGAGGAGTGACATGGAGGATGGAAATAGAGGATTGACATGGAGGAGGGACATGGAGGAGTTACATTCTGGAGTTAAATTCTGGAGTGACATTCTGGGGTGACATGGAGGAGCGACATTCTAGAGTGACTTGGAGGAGGAACATGGAGGAGCAGCATGGAGGATTGACATGGAAGATCGACATGGAGCAGTGACATGGAGGAGTGACAAGGTGGAGTGAAAAGGAGGAGAAACATGGTGGATCGAAATGGAGGATTGACATGGAGCAGTGACATGGAAGTGTGACATGAAGGAGCGACATGGAGGATTGACATGGAGGAGTTACATGGAGGAGTGACGTGGAAGACAGGGAGGAGTTAAATGGAGGAGCGACATGGAGGAGCAAAATAGAGGATCGACATGGAGGAGTGACATGGAGGAGGTATATGGAGGAGTGACATTCTGGAGTGACATTCTGGAGGGACATTCTGGAGTGACATGGAGGAGCGACATGGAGGAGGGACATGGAGGAGTAACATTCTGGAGTTAAATTCTGGAGTGACATTCTGGAATGACATGGAGTAGCGACATTCTGGAGTGACATGGAAGAACGACATTGAGGAGTGATATGGAGGAGCAAGGAGGAGCGACATGGAGGATCGACATGGAGAAGTGACATGGAGGAGCGACACGGTCGAGTGACATGGAAGACATGGAGGAGTGACATGGAGGATCGACATGGAGAATCAACATGGAGGAGTGACAAGGAGGAGCGACATGTAGGAGTAACATGAAGGATCTACATGGAGGATCGACAAGGAGGAGCGACATGGAGGAGCGACATGGAGTACTGACATGAAGGATCAACAAGGAGGAGTGACATGGAGGAGAGACATGTAGGAGAGACATGGAGGATCGACATGGAGGAGTGACATGGAGGATCGACATGGAAGAGCGACATGGAGTAGTGATATGGAGGAGAGACCTGGAGGAGTGACATTCTGGAGTGACATTCTGGAGTGACATTCTGGAGTGACATTCTGGAGTGACATTCTGGTGTGAAATTAGGCACTCCATGGAGGATGGAAATAGAGGATTGACATGGAGGAGGGACATGGAGGAGTGACATTCTGGAGTTAAATTCTGGAGTGACATGGAGGAGTGACATGGAGGAGCGACATGTATGATCGACATAGAGGAGTGACATGGAGGATCGACATGGAGGAGTGACATGAAGGATCAACATGGAGGATCGAGATGGAGGAGTGACATGGAGGAGGGACAAGGAGGAGTGACATACTGGAGTGACATTCTTGAGTGACATTCTGGAATGACATGGAGGAGCGACATTCTGGAGTGACATGGAGGAGCAACATGGAGGAGTGCCGTGGAGGAGCATGGAGGATCGACATGGAGCAGTGATATGAAGGAGTGACATGGAGCAGTGACATGGAAGAGCGACATGGAGGAGTGACATGTAGGATCGACATGCAGGAGTGACATGGAGGAGTGACATGGAGGAGTGTCATGGAAGACACGGAGGAGTGACATGGAGGAATTACTTGGAGGAGTCACAGGAAGGAGGGACATGGAGGAGCGACATTCTGGGTTGACATTCTGGATTGACATGGAGGAGTGACATGGAGGACCAAGGATGAGCAAGGATGAGCGACATGGTGGATCGACATGGAGGAGAGACATGGAGTAGCAACTTGGAGGAGTGACATGAAGGAGGGACATGGAGGAGCTACATTCTGGGTATACATTCTGGAGTGACATTCTGGAGTGACATGTTGGAGTGACATTCTGGAGTGACATGGAGGAGTGACATGGAGGAGCAACTTGGAGGAGTGACATGGAGGATCGACATGGAGAAGCGACATGGAGGAGCGACATCTAGGATCTACATGGAGGAGCAACATGGAGGAGTGACATGGAGCATCGACATGGAGGAGTGACATTGAGGAGTGACATGCAGGATCGACATGGAGTAGTGACATGGAGGATCGACATGGAGGACTGACATGGAGGAGCGACATGGAGCAGTGATATGAAGGAGTGGCATGGAGGAGTGACATGGAGGAGGGACATGGAGGAGGGACATTTTGGAGTGACAAGGAGGAGCGACATGAAGGAGTGACATGGAGGAGTGACATGGAGGAGCGACATGGCGGAGTTAGAGGGAGGAGTGACATTCCTGAGTGACATTCTGGAATGACATGGAGGAGCATCACTCTGGACTGACATTGAGAAGCAACATGGAGGAGTGCCATGGAGGAGCAAAGCGGAGCGACATGGAAGATCGACATTGAGGACTGTCATGAAGGAATGACATGGAGGATCGAAATAGAGCAGTGATATGAAGGAGTGACATGGACGAGTAACATAGAGGAACGACATGGAGGATTGACATGGACGAGCGACATGGAGGAGTGACATGTGGGATCGACATGCAGGAGTGACATGGATGAGTGACATGGAGGATTGTCATGGAAGACATGGAGGAGTGACATGGAGGAGTTACATGGAGGAGTTACATGGAGGAGTCACAGGAAGGAGGGACATGGAGGAGCAACATTCTGGGTTGAAATTCTGGAGTGACATTCTGGAGTGACATGGAGGAGTGACATGGAGGAGCAAGGATGAGCAAGGATGAGCGACATGGTGGATCGACATGGAGGAGAGACATGGAGTAGCAACTTGGAGGAGTGACATGAAGGAGGGACATGGAGGAGCTACATTCTGGGTTGACATTCTGGAGTGACATTCTGGAGTGACATGTAGGAGTGACATTCTGGAGTGACATGGAGGAGCAACTTGGAGGAGTGACATGGAGGATCGACATGGAGAAGCGACATGGAGGAGCGACATCTAGGATCTACATGGAGGAGCAACATGGAGGAGTGACATGGAGCATCGACATGGAGGAGTGACATTGAGGAGTGATATGCAGGATCGACATGGAGGATTGACATGGAGGAGCGACATGGAGGAGTGACATGTAGGATCGACATGCAGGAGTGACATGGAGGAGTGTCATGGAAGACATGGAGTAGTGACATGGAGGAGTTACATTGAGGAGTCACAGGAAGGAGGGACATGGAGGAGCGACATTCTGGGTTGACATTCTGAAGTGACATGGAGGAGCTACATTCTGGAGTGACATAGAGGAGGGACATGGAGGAGTTACATTCTGGAGTTAAATTCTGGAGTGACATTCTGGAGTGACATGGAGGAGCGACATTCTAGAGTGACTTGGAGGAGGAACATGGAGGAGCAGCATGGAGGATTGACATGAGGATCGACATGGAAGATTGACATGGAGGACGGACATGGAGGAGTGACATGGTAGACATGGAAGATTGACATGGAGGATTGACATGGAGGAGCGACGTGGAGGAGCAACATTGAGGAGTAACATTCTGGAGTTAAATTCTGGAGTGACATTCTGGAGTGACATGGAGGAGCGACATTCTGCAGTGACATGGAAGAACAACATGGAGGAGTGATATGGAGGAGCAAGGAGGAGCGACATGGAGGATCGACATGGAGGAGCGATATGGAGGATCGACAAGGAGGAGTGACATCGAGGACTGACATGAAGGATCAACAAGGAGGAGTGACATGGAGGAGAGACATGTATGAGAGACATGGAGGATCGACATGGAGGAGTGACATGGAGGATCGACATGGAAGAGCGACATGGAGTAGTGATATGGAGGAGAGACCTGGAGGAGTGACATTCTGGAGTGACATTCTGGAGGGACATTCTGGAGTGACATTCTAGAGTGACATTCTGGACTGACATTCTGGAGTGACATTCTGGTGTGAAATTAGGCACTCCATGGAGGATGGAAATAGAGGATTGACATGGAGGAGGGACATGGAGGATTGACATTCTGGAGTTAAATTCTGGAGTGACATTCTGGAGAGACCTGGAGGAGTTACATGGAGGATTGACATTGAGTAGTGATATGGAGGAGAGATCTGGAGGAGTGACATTCTGGAGTGACATTCTGGAGGGACATTCTGGAGTGACATGGAGGAGCGACATGGAGGAGGGACATGGAGGAGTAACATTCTGGAGTTAAATTCTGGAGTGACATTCTGGAATGACATGGAGGAGCGACATTCTGGAGTGACATGGAAGAATGACATGGAGGAGCGATATGGAGGAGCAAGGAGGAGCGACATGGAGGATCGACATGGAGAAGTGACATGGAGGAGCGACACGGTCGAGTGACATGGAAGACATGGAGGAGTGACATGGAGGATCGACATTGAGTAGTTACATGGAGGAGTGACAAGGAGGAGCGACATGTAGGAGTAACATGAAGGATCTACATGGAGGATCGACAAGGAGGACTGACATGAAGGATCAACAAGGAGGAGTGACATGGAGGAGAGATATGTAGGAGAGAAATGGAGGATCGACATGGAGGCGTGACATGGAGGATCGACATGGAAGAGCGACATGGAGTAGTGATATGGAGGAGAGACCTGGAGGAGTGATATGGAGGATCGACATTGAGTAGTGATATGGAGGAGAGACCTGGAGGAGTGACATTCTGGAGTGACATTCTGGAGGGACATTCTGGAGTGACATTCTGGAGTGACATTCTGGAGTGACATTCTGGTGTGAAATGGAGGAGTGACATGGAGGATGGAAATAGAGGATTGACATGGAGGAGGGACATGGAGGAGTTACATTCTGGAGTTAAATTCTGGAGTGACATTCTGGGGTGACATGGAGGAGCGACATTCTAGAGTGACTTGGAGGAGGAACATGGAGGAGCAGCATGGAGGATTGACATGGAAGATCGACATGGAGCAGTGACATGGAGGAGTGACAAGGTGGAGTGAAAAGGAGGAGAAACATGGTGGATCGAAATGGAGGATTGACATGGAGCAGTGACATGGAAGTGTGACATGAAGGAGCGACATGGAGGATTGACATGGAGGAGTTACATGGAGGAGTGACGTGGAAGACAGGGAGGAGTTAAATGGAGGAGCGACATGGAGGAGCAAAATAGAGGATCGACATGGAGGAGTGACATGGAGGAGGTATATGGAGGAGTGACATTCTGGAGTGACATTCTGGAGGGACATTCTGGAGTGACATGGAGGAGCGACATGGAGGAGGGACATGGAGGAGTAACATTCTGGAGTTAAATTCTGGAGTGACATTCTGGAATGACATGGAGTAGCGACATTCTGGAGTGACATGGAAGAACGACATTGAGGAGTGATATGGAGGAGCAAGGAGGAGCGACATGGAGGATCGACATGGAGAAGTGACATGGAGGAGCGACACGGTCGAGTGACATGGAAGACATGGAGGAGTGACATGGAGGAGCGACATGGAGGAGTGACATGTAGGATCGACATGCAGGAGTGACATGGAGGAGTGTCATGGAAGACATGGAGTAGTGACATGGAGGAGTTACATTGAGGAGTCACAGGAAGGAGGGACATGGAGTAGCGACATTCTGGGTTGACATTCTGAAGTGACATGGAGGAGCGACATTCTGGAGTGACATAGAGGAGGGACATGGAGGAGTTACATTCTGGAGTTAAATTCTGGAGTGACATTCTGGAGTGACATGGAGGAGCGACATTCTAGAGTGACTTGGAGGAGGAACATGGAGGAGCAGCATGGAGGATTGACATGAGGATCGACATGGAAGATTGACATGGAGGACGGACATGGAGGAGTGACATGGTAGACATGGAAGATTGACATGGAGGATTGACATGGAGGAGCGACGTGGAGGAGCAACATTGAGGAGTAACATTCTGGAGTTAAATTCTGGAGTGACATTCTGGAGTGACATGGAGGAGCGACATTCTGCAGTGACATGGAAGAACAACATGGAGGAGTGATATGGAGGAGCAAGGAGGAGCGACATGGAGGATCGACATGGAGGAGCGATATGGAGGATCGACAAGGAGGAGTGACATCGAGGACTGACATGAAGGATCAACAAGGAGGAGTGACATGGAGGAGAGACATGTATGAGAGACATGGAGGATCGACATGGAGGAGTGACATGGAGGATCGACATGGAAGAGCGACATGGAGTAATGATATGGAGGAGAGACCTGGAGGAGTGACATTCTGGAGTGACATTCTGGAGGGACATTCTGGACTGACATTCTGGTGTGAAATTAGGCACTCCATGGAGGATGGAAATAGAGGATTGACATGGAGGAGGGACATGGAGGATTGACATTCTGGAGTTAAATTCTGGAGTGACATTCTGGAGAGACCTGGAGGAGTTACATGGAGGATTGACATTGAGTAGTGATATGGAGGAGAGATCTGGAGGAGTGACATTCTGGAGTGACAATCTGGAGGGACATTCTGGAGTGACATGGAGGAGCGACATGGAGGAGGGACATGGAGGAGTAACATTCTGGAGTTAAATTCTGGAGTGACATTCTGGAATGACATGGAGGAGCGACATTCTGGAGTGACATGGAAGAATGACATGGAGGAGCGATATGGAGGAGCAAGGAGGAGCGACATGGAGGATCGACATGGAGAAGTGACATGGAGGAGCGACACGGTCGAGTGACATGGAAGACATGGAGGAGTGACATGGAGGATCGACATTGAGTAGTTACATGGAGGAGTGACAAGGAGGAGCGACATGTAGGAGTAACATGAAGGATCTACATGGAGGATCGACAAGGAGGACTGACATGAAGGATCAACAAGGAGGAGTGACATGGAGGAGAGACATGTAGGAGAGAAATGGAGGATCGACATGGAGGCGTGACATGGAGGATCGACATGGAAGAGCGACATGGAGTAGTGATATGGAGGAGAGACCTGGAGGAGTGACATGGAGGATCGACATTGAGTAGTGATATGGAGGAGAGACCTGGAGGAGTGACATTCTGGAGTGACATTCTGGAGGGACATTCTGGAGTGACATTCTGGAGTGACATTCTGGAGTGACATTCTGGTGTGAAATGGAGGAGTGACATGGAGGATGGAAATAGAGGATTGACATGGAGGAGGGACATGGAGGAGTTACATTCTGGAGTTAAATTCTGGAGTGACATTCTGGAGTGACATGGAGGAGCGACATTCTAGAGTGACTTGGAGGAGGAACATGGAGGAGCAGCATGGAGGATTGACATGGAAGATCGACATGGAGCAGTGACATGGAGGAGTGACAAGGTGGAGTGACAAGGAGGAGAAACATGGTGGATCGAAATGGGGGATTGACATGGAGCAGTGACATGGAAGTGTGACATGAAGGAGCGACATGGAGGATTGACATGGAGGAGTTACATGGAGGAGTGACGTGGAAGACAGGGAGGAGTTAAATGGAGGAGCGACATGGAGGAGCAAAATAGAGGATCGACATGGAGGAGTGACATGGAGGAGGTATATGGAGGAGTGACATTCTGGAGTGACATTCTGGAGGGACATTCTGGAGTGACATGGAGGAGCGACATGGAGGAGGGACATGGAGGAGTAACATTCTGGAGTTAAATTCTGGAGTGACATTCTGGAATGACATGGAGTAGCGACATTCTGGAGTGACATGGAAGAACGACATTGAGGAGTGATATGGAGGAGCAAGGAGGAGCGACATGGAGGATCGACATGGAGAAGTGACATGGAGGAGCGACACGGTCGAGTGACATGGAAGACATGGAGGAGTGACATGGAGGATCGACATGGAGGATCAACATGGAGGAGTGACAAGGAGGAGCGACATGTAGGAGTAACATGAAGGATCTACATGGAGGATCGACAAGGAGGAGCGACATGGAGGAGCGACATGGAGGAGGGACATGGAGGAGTAACATTCTGGAGTTAAATTCTGGAGTGACATTCTGGAATGACATGGAGTAGCGACATTCTGGAGTGACATGGAAGAACGACATTGAGGAGTGATATGGGGGAGCAAGGAGGAGCGACATGGAGGATCGACATGGAGAAGTGACATGGAGGAGCGACACGGTCGAGTGACATGGAAGACATGGAGGAGTGACATGGAGGATCGACATGGAGAATCAACATGGAGGAGTGACAAGGAGGAGCGACATGTAGGAGTAACATGAAGGATCTACATGGAGGATCGACAAGGAGGAGCGACATGGAGGAGCGACATGGAGTACTGACATGAAGGATCAACAAGGAGGAGTGACATGTAGGAGAGACATGGAGGATCGACATGGAGGAGTGACATGGAGGATCGACATGGAAGAGCGACATGGAGTAGTGATATGGAGGAGAGACCTGGAGGAGTGACATTCTGGAGTGACATTCTGGAGTGACATTCTGGTGTGAAATTAGGCACTCCATGGAGGATGGAAATAGTGGATTGATATGGTGGAGTGACATGGTGGAGTGACATGGATTAGTGACATAGAGGATTGACATGGAGGAGCAACATGGAGGAGCGACATGGAGGAGTGACATGGAAGAGCGTCATGGAGGAGTGACATGGAAGACATATAGAAGTGACATGGAGGAGTGATGTGGAGGAGTGACATGGAGGATTGATATGGAGGAGTAACATGGAGGAGTGACGTAGAGGAGTGACGTGGTGGAGTGAAATGGAGGAGTGACATGGAAGAGTGAGTTGGTGTAGGGACATGGAGGAGTGACATGGAATAGCGACATAGAGGAGTGACATGGAGGAGTGACATGGAGGAGTGACATAGAGGATTGACGTGGAGGAGAGACATGGAGGAGTGACATGGAGAAGTGACAGGGCGGATCAGAAAGGAGGATTGATATGGTGGAGTGACATGGCGGAGGGACATGGATGAGTGACATGGAGGAGTGACAAGGAGGAGCAACATGGAGGAGCGACATGGAGGAGTGACATGGAAGACATATAGAAGTGACATGGAGGAGTGACATGGAGTAGCGACAATGAGGAGTGACATGGAGGAGTGAAATGGAGGAGTGACATAGAGGAGTGACATGGAGGAGTGACATGGAGGAGTGAGTTGGTGGAGCGACATGGAGGAGTGAGTTGGTGGAGCGACATGGAGGAGTGACATGGAGGAGTGACATGGAGGAGTGACATAGAGGAGTGACCTGGAGGAGTGACATGGAGGAGTGACATGGAGGAGTGAGTTGGTGGAGCGACATGGAGGAGTCACATGGAGTAGCGACATGGAGGAGTGACTTGGAGGAGTGACATAAAGGAGTGACAAGGAGGAATGACATGGATGAGTGACATGAAGGAGTGTAAAGGAGGACTGAGTTGGTGTAGCGACATGGAGGAGTGACATGGAGTAGTGACATGGAGGAGTGACATGGAGGAGTGAGTTGGTGTAGCGACATGGAGGAGTGACATGGAGTAGCGACATAGAGGAGTGACATGGAGGAGTGACCTGGAGGAGTGACATGGAGGATGGATATGGAGGAGTGACAGTAACGTGACAGTAACGTGACAGTGGGAGGGGTATACATGTGAGCGTGTCCTTTTGACCCTAGGACAGTGGAAGGGGTATACATGCGAGCAGGTCCTTTTGACCCCAGGACAGTGGAAGGGGTAAACGTGACAGTGGGAGGGGTATACATGTGAGCGTGTCCTTTTGACCCTGGGACAGTGGAAGGGGTATACATGCGACGGGTCCTTTTGACCCTAGGAGAGTAGAAGGCGTATACATGTGAGCGGGTCCTTTTGACCCTAAGACAGTCGAAGGGGTATACATGCGAGCGGGTCCTTTTGACCCTAGGACAGTGGCCCATATTCTCCTGAAAAGGCTCATTGATCTCAACATCAACACAGGGTTAGTTGTGTGGATCAGAGGGTCTGTGTCAGGGAGAACATGTCAGACATGCTGCC
>CAKAKS010000045.1:0-10641 GCA_916700875.1 Sebastes aleutianus | reverse complement strand
ACTCCAGAATGTCACTCCTACATGTCACTCCAGAATGTCACTCCAGAATGTCAACCCAGAATGTAGCTCCTCCATGTCCCTCCTCCATGTCGCTCCTCCATGTCGATCCTCCATGTCACTCCTCCAACTTGCTACTCCATGTCACTCCTCCATATCAATCCTCCATGTCACTCCTCCATGTCGATCCATTATGTCGCACATCCTTGTGCCTCCATGTCACTCCTCCATGTCACTCCAGAATTTCGATCCTCCATGTCACTCCAGAATGTCAACCCAGAATGTCGCTCCTCCATGTCCCTCCTTTCTGTGACTTCTCCAAGTAATTCCTCCATGTCACTCCTCCATGTCTTCCATAACACTCCTCCATGTCACTCCTCCATGTCAATCCTGCATGTCGCTCCTCCATGTCACTCCGGAATGTCACTCCAGAATTTAACTCCAGAATGCTACTCCTCCATGTTCCTCCTCCATGTCGCTCCTCCATGTCACTCCAGAATGTCCCTCAAGAATGTCACTCCAGAATGTCACTCCTCCATGTTGATCCTCTATTTCCCTCCTCCATGTCACTCCTGTCTTCCACGTCAATCCTCCATGTTACTCCTCCATGTCACTCCACCATGTCGCTCCTCCATGACACTCCGCAATGGCGCTCCTCCATGTCACTCATCTATGTCGATCCTCCATGTCACTCCTCCATGTCACACTTCCATTTCACTCCTCCATGTCACTGTTTCATGTAGATCCTCCATTTCGATCCTCAATGTCGATCCTCAATGTCACTCCACCATGTGTTCCATGTCACTCCTCCGTTTTGCTCCTCCATGTGACTATTCCATGTCGATCCTCTAGGTCTCTCATCCCTGCTCCTCCATATCACTCCTCCATGTATCTCCTCCATGTCACCCCAGAATGCTGCTCCTCCATGTCACTCCAGAATGGTTCTCCAGAATTTAACTCCAGAACGTCACTCCATGTCCCTCCTCCATGTCAATCCTCTATGTTGATCCTCCATATCACTCCTCCTTGTCACTCCTCCATGTCGATACCTCCATGTCACTACAGAATGTCCCTCCAGAAAGTCACTCCAGAATTTCACTCCTCCATATACCTCCTCCATGTCGATCCGCTATTTCAGACCTCCATGTCACCCCTCGGTCACTCCTCTCTGTCTTCCATGTCAGTCCTCCATGTAACTCCTCCATGTCGATCCTCCATGTCAGTCCTCCATGTCACTCCCCCATGTCTTCCATGTCGACACATGTTGATCCTCCCTGTGGCTCCTCCTTGCTCCTCCATATCACTCCACCATGTCCCTCCTCCATGTCACTCCAGAATGTCGCTCCTCGATGTCGCTCCTCCATGTCACTCCAGAATGTCCCTCCAGAATGTCCCTCCAAAATGTCACTCCTCCATGTAACTCCTCCATGTCGCTCCTCTTTGTCACTCCTCCAAGTCACTACTCAATTTCGGTCTTCCATGTTGACACATTTCGATCCTCCATGTCACTCCTCCTTCATCCTCCATATCACACCACCATGTCGCTCCTCCATGTCAATCCAGAATGTCTCTCCAGAATTTAACTCCAGAATGTTACTCCTCCATGTCCCTCCTCCATGTTGCTCCTCCATGTCACTCCAGAAAGTCCCTCCAGGATGTCACTCCGGAATGTCACTCCTCCATGTCCCTCCTCCATGTCACTCCTCCATATGGATCCTCTATTTCGCTCCTCCATTTCACTCCTCCCTGTCTTCCACGTCACTTCGGCATGTCGCTCCTCCATATATTTCCTCCATGTCGCTCCTCCTTGTGACTCCTCCATGTCACTCATCCTTGTCACTCCTCCATGTCACTTCTCCATGTCGATCCTCCATTTTGATCCTACATGTTGCTCCACCATGTCATTCCTCCATGTCTTCCATGTCACTCCCCCATGTCTTCCATGTCGACACATGTTGATCCTCCCTGTGGCTCCTCCTTGCTCCTCCATATCATTCCACCATGTCCCTCCTCCATGTCACTCCAGAATGTCGCTCCTCGATGTCGCTCCTCCATGTCACTCCAGAATGTCCCTCCAGAATGTCCCTCCAAAATGTCACTCCTCCATGTAACTCCTCCATGTCGCTCCTCTTTGTCACTCCTCCAAGTCACTACTCAATTTCGGTCTTCCATGTCGACACATTTCGATCCTCCATGTCACTCCTCCTTCATCCTCCATATCACACCACCATGTCGCTCCTCCATGTCAATCCAGAATGTCTCTCCAGAATTTAACTCCAGAATGTTACTCCTCCATGTCCCTCCTCCATGTTGCTCCTCCATGTCACTCCAGAAAGTCCCTCCAGGATGTCACTCCTCCATGTCCCTCCTCCATGTCACTCCTCCATATGGATCCTCTATTTCGCTCCTCCATTTCACTCCTCCCTGTCTTCCACGTCACTTCGCCATGTCGCTCCTCCATATATTTCCTCCATGTCGCTCCTCCTTGTGACTCCTCCATGTCACTCATCCTTGTCACTCCTCCATGTCACTTCTCCATGTCGATCCTCCATTTTGATCCTACATGTTGCTCCACCATGTCACTCCTCCATGTCTTCCATGTCACTCCCCCATGTACCTCATCCGTGTCGGTCCTCCATGTGACTATTCCATGTCGATCCTCCATGTTGCTCGTCCCTGCTCGTCCATATCACTCCTCCATGTCACTCCTCCATGTCATCCCAGAATGTTGCTCCTCCATGTCACTCCAGAATGTCACTCCAGAATTTAACTCCAGAATGTCACTCCTCCATGTCCCTCCTCCTTGTCAATCCTCTATGTAGATCCTCCATATAACTCCTCCTTGTCACTCCTCAATGTCGATACCTCCATGTCACTCCAGAATGTCCCTCCAGAAAGTCACTCCATAATGTCACTCCTCCATAAACCTCCTCCATGTCACTCCTCCATGTCGATCCTCTATTTCACACCTCCATGTCGCCCCTCCATGTCACTCCTCCCTGTCTTCAATGTCCCTCCTCCATGTCGATCCTCCATGTCGATCCTCCATGTCGATCCTCCATGTCACTCCTCCATGTAACTGCTCCATGTCGATCCTCCATGTCGATCTTCCATGTTGCACCTCCATTTCACTCCCCTATGTACCTCCTACATGTAGCTCCTCCGTGTAGATCCTTCATGTTACTCCTCTATGTCAATCCTCCATATGTCTCATAAATGTCAGTCCAGAATGTCGCTCCTCCATGTCACTCCTACCTGTCTTCCATGTCATTCCTCCATTTCACTCCTCCATGTCGCTCCTCCATGTCACTCCAGAATGTCACTCAAAAATTTAACTCCAGAATGTCACTCCTCCATGTCCCTCCATTCTATTCCAGAATGTCACTCCAGAATTTAACTCCAGAATGTCACTCCTCCATGTCCTTTCTCCATGTCAAACCTCCATGTCAGTCCTAATTGTCGATCCTCCATGTCAGTCCTCCATGTCGCTCCTCAATGTTGCTCCTCCACGTCGCTCCTCCATGTCGCTCCTCCATGTCGATCTTCCATGTTGATCTTCCATGTCAAGCATGTCACTCCTCCATGTCCGTCCTCCATGTCAATCTTCCATGTCGATCCTCCATGTCACTCCTCCATGTCAATCACCCATGTCAGTCCTCCATGTCACTACTCCTTGTTACGCCTTCATGTGGCTCCTCTATGTCGATCCTCCATGTCACTCCTCCTTGTTACTTCTTCATGTCACTCCTCCTTGTCACTACTCCAAGTCACTACTCAATGTCTATCCTCCATGTCACTCCTCCATCTCACTCCTCCCTGTTGATCCTCCTTGTCACTCCTCCATGTCACTCATCCATGTCTTCCATGTCACTCCCCCATGTACCTCCTCTATGTAGCTCCTCCATGTAGACCCTTCATGTTACTCCTCTATGTCAATCCTCCATATCTCTCACCAATGTCACTCCAGAATGTCGCTCCTCCATGTCACTCCAGAATGTCCCTCCAGAATGTCCCTCCAAAATGTAACTCCTCCGTGTCACTCCTCCATGTCGCTCCTCTTTGTCACTCCTCCATGTCACTGCTCAATATCGATCCTCCATGTCACTCCTACATGTCTTCCATGTCGACACATGTCGATCCTCCATGTCGCTCCTCCTTGCTCATCCATATCACTCCACCATGTCACTCCAAAATGTCACTACTCCATGTCACTCCAGAATGTCAATCCAGATTTAACTCCAGAATGTCACTGCTCCATGTCGATCCTCCATGTCAATCTTCTATGTCTCTCCTCCATGTCACTCCTCCATCTCTACCATGTCACTCCTCCATGTCACTCCTCCTTGTCGATCCACCATGTTGCTCCTCCATGTCGATCCTCTATGTAGCTCCTCCATGTCGATCCTCCATGTCACTCCTACATGTAGATTCTACACGTCACTCCTCCATATCGATCCACCTTGTTGCTCCTCCATGTCGATCCTCTATGTAGCTCCTCCATGTCGATCCTCCATGTCACTCCTATATGTAGATCCTACATGTCACTCCAGAATTTTACTCCAGAATTTAACTGTAGAATGTCGCTCCTCCATGTCACTCCAGAATGTCCCTCCAGAATGTCCCTCCAAAATGTAACTCCTCCGTGTCACTCCTCCATGTCGCTCCTCTTTGTCACTCCTCCATGTCACTGCTCAATATCGATCCTCCATGTCACTCCTCCATGTCTTCAATGTTGACACATGTCGATCCTCCATGTCGCTCCTCCTTGCTCATCCATATCACTCCACCATGTCACTCCAAAATGTCACTACTCCATGTCACTCCAGAATGTCAATCCAGATTTAACTCCAGAATGTCACTGCTCCATGTCGATCCTCCATGTCAATCTTCTATGTCTCTCCTCCATGTCACTCCTCCATCTCTACCATGTCACTCCTCCATGTCACTCCTCCTTGTCGATCCACCATGTCACTCCTCCTTGTCGATCCACCATGTTGCTCCTCCATGTCGATCCTCTATGTAGCTCCTCCATGTCGATCCTCCATGTCGCTCCTCCATGTCACTCCAGAATGTCGCTCCTCCATGTCACTCCAGAATGTCGCTCCACCATGTCCCTCCAGAATGTACCTCCTCGTTGTCAGTCTTCCATGTCGCTCCGCGATGTAGCTCCTCCATGTAGCTCCTCCATGTCGCTCTTCCATGTCGCTCCTCCATGTCACTCTTCCATGGCGATCCTCCATGTCACTCCTCCATGTCGATCATCCATGTCGCTCCTCCATTTCACTCCTCCATGTCGATCCTCCATGTCACACCTCCATGTCGATCCTCCATGTTGCTCCTCCATTTCACTCCTCCATGTCACTCCTCCAAGTCACTCCTCCATGTTGATCCTCCAGGTCGATACTCCATGTTGCTCCTCCATGTCATGTTGCTCCTCCATGTCACTCCTCTCAATCCTCCATGTCGCTCCTCCATGTAGATCCTTCATGTTATTCCTCCGTGTCGC
The DNA here is from genome assembly GCA_916700875.1 of Sebastes aleutianus. NCBI lineage: Eukaryota > Metazoa > Chordata > Actinopteri > Perciformes > Sebastidae > Sebastes > Sebastes aleutianus. Next base: position 5,138 of record CAKAKS010000045.1, on the reverse strand, counting down.
TCCTCCTTGTCACTCCTCCATGTCACTACTCAATGTCAATCCTCCATGTCGCTCCTCCATGTAGATCCTTCATGTTATTCCTCCGTGTCGCTCCTCCTTGTCACTCCTCCATGTCACTACTCAATGTCAATCCTCCATGTCACTCCTCCATATCTTCCATGTCACTCCACCGTGTCGCTCCTCCATGTCACTTATTCATGTCGATCCTCCATGTCGCACCTCCTTGTTCCTCCATATCAGTCCTCCATGTCATTCCTCCATGTCACTCCAGTATTTCGCTCCTCCATGTCACTCCAGAATGTCAATCCAGATTTAACTCCAGAATGTCCTCAATGTTACTCCAGAATGTCACTCCACCATGTCACTCCAGAATGTCACTCCACCATGTCCCTCCAGCATGTACCTCCTTGTTGTCAGTCCTCCATGTCGCTCCGCAATGTTGCTCCTCCATGTCGATCCTCCATGTCACTCCTCCATGTAGCTCCTCCATAGAGATCCTTCATGTTACACCTATATGTCAATCCTCCATGTTTCTCCTCCAAGTCACTCCTCCGTGTCGCTCCTTCTTGTCACTCCTCCATGTCACTACTCAATGTCGATACCTCCATGTCACTCCAGAATGTCCCTCCTGAAAGTCACTCCAGAATGTCACTCCTCCATATTCCTGCTCCATGTCACTCCTCCATGTCGACCCTCCATGTCATTCCTCCCTGTCTTCCATATCACTCCTCCATGTCACTCCTCCATGTCAGTCCTCCATGTCGCTCCGCGATGTCGCTCCTCCATGTAGCTCCTCTTAGTCGCTCTACCATGTTGCTCCACCATGTCAGTCCTCCATGTTGCTCCTCAATGTTGCTCCTCCTTGTCGATCCTCCATATCGCTCTTCCATGTCAATCCTCCATGTCACTCCTCCATTTATATCCTACATGTTACTCCTCCATGTCGCTCCTCCATTCCACTCCTCAATGTCGATCCTCCATGTCACTCCTCCATGTCGATCCTCCATGTCGCTCCTCCATTTCACTCCTCCATGTCACTCTTCCATGTCGATCCTCCATGTCACTCCTCCATGTCAATCCTCCATGTCGCTCCTCCATTCCACTCCTCAATGTCGATCCTCCATGTCACTCCTCCATGTCGATCCACCGTGTCGCTCCTCCATATCACTTATTCATGTCGATCCTCCATGTCGCTCCTCCTTGCTCCTCCATATCACTCCTCCATGTCATTCCTCCATGTCACTCCAGAATGTCGCTCCTCCATGTCACTCCAGAATGTCACTCCAGAATTTAACTCCAGATTGTTACTCCTCCGTGTCCCTCCTCCATGTCACTGCTCCATGTCGATCCTCTATTGCGCTCCACCATGTTCCTCCAGAATGTACCTCCTCGATGTCAGTCTTCCATGTCGCTCCATGATGTCGCTCCTCCATGTAGATCCTCCATGTCGCTCTTCCATGTCGCTCCTCCATGTCACTCTTCCATGTCGATCCTCCATGTCACTCCTCCATGTCGATCCTCCATGTCGCTCCTCCATTTCACTCCTCCATGTCACTCCAGAATGTCGCTCCTCCAAGTCACTCCTCTATGTTGATCCTCCATGTCGATACTCCATGTTGCTCCTCCATGTCACTCCTACATATCTTCCATGTCACTCCACCGTGTCGATCCTCCATGTCGCTCCTCCTTGCTCCTCCATATCACTCCTCCATGTCATTCCTCCATGTCACTCCAGAAAGTCGCTCCTCCATGTCACTCCAGAATTTTACTCCAGATTGTCACTGCTCCATGTCGATCCTCTATTGCGCTCCTCCATGTCATTCCTCCATGTCCATACTCCATGTCACTGCTCCATGTCGATGATCTATTGCGCTCCTCCATGTCATTCCTCCCTGTCTTCCACGTCACTCCTCCATGTAACTCCTCCATGTCAATCCTACATGTCACTCCTCCATGTCACTCCACCATGTCGCTCCTCCATGTCACTCCTCCATGTCGATCCTCCATGTCACTCCTCCATGTCACACTTCCATGTCACTCCTCCATGTCACTGCTCCATGTCGATCCTCCATTTCGATCCTCCATGTTGCTCCACAATGTCACTACTCCATGTCTTCCATGTCACTCCACCATGTCACTCCTCCATGTAGCTCCTCCATGCAGATCCTTCATGTTACACCTCTATGTCAATCCTCCATGTTGCTCCTCCATGTCACTCCTCCGTGTCGCTCCTTCTTGTCACTCCTCCATGTCACTACTCAATGTCGATACCTCCATGTCACTCCAGAATGTCCCTCCTGAAAGTCACTCCAGAATGTCACTCCTCCATATTCCTCCTCCATGTCACTCCTCCATGTCGACCCTCCATGTCACTCCTCCCTGTCTTCCATATCACTCCTCCATGTCACTCCTCCATGTCAGTCCTCCATGTCGCTCCGCGATGTCGCTCCTCCATGTAGCTCCTCCTAGTCGCTCTACCATGTTGCTCCTCCATGTCAGTCCTCCATGTTGCTCCTCAATGTTGCTCCTCCTTGTCGATCCTCCATATCGCTCTTCCATGTCAATCCTCCATGTCACTCCTCCATTTAGATCCTACATGTTACTCCTCCATGTCGATCTTCCATGTCACTCCAGAATGTCGCTCCTCCATGTCACTCCAGAATGTCGCTCCACCCTGTCCCTCCAGAATGTACCTCCTTGTTGTCAGACCTCCATGTCGCTCCGTGATGTCGCTCCTCCATGTAGCTCCTCCATGTCGCTCTTCCATGTCGCTCCTCAATGTCGCTCCTCATTGTCGATCCTCAATGTCGCTCCTCCATGTCGATCCTCCATGTCATTCCTCCATGTGGATCCAACATGTTACTCCTCCATGTCGATCTTCAATGTCGCTGCTCCATGTCACTCCAGAATGTCGCTCCTCCATGTCACTCCAGAATGTCGCTTCACCATGTTCCTCCAGAATGTACCTCCTCGTTGTCAGTCTTCCATGTCGCTCCGCGATATCGCTCCTCCATGTAGCTCCTCCATGTCAGTCCTCCATGTTGCTCCTCAATGTTGCTCCTCCTTGTCGATCCTCCATATCGCTCTTCCATGTCAAACCTCCATGTCACTCCTCCATTTAGATCCTACATGTCACTCCTCCATGTCACTCCACCATGTCGCTCCTCCATGTCACTCCTCCATGTCGATCCTCCAGAATGTTGCTCCACACTGTCCCTCCAGCATGTACCTCCTCGTTGTCAGACCTCCATGTCGCTCTGTGATGTCGCTCCTCCATGTAGCTCCTCCATGTCGCTCTTCCATGTCGCTCCGTGATGTCGCTCCTCCAATGTAGCTCCTCTATGTCACTCCTTTATGTCGATCCTCCATGTCTCTCCTCCATGTCACTCCTCCATGTCACTCCTCCTTGTTGATCCTCCATGTCAGTCCTCCATGTCGCTCCTCAATGTCGCTCCTCATTGTCGATCCTCAATGTCGCTCCTCCATGTCGATCCTCCATGTTACTCCTCCATGTCGATCTTCCATATCGCTCCTCCATGTCACTCCAGAATGTCGCTCCTCCATGTCACTCCAGAATGTCGCTCCACCATGTTCCTCCAGAATGTACCTCCTAGTTGTCAGTCTTCCATGTCGCTCCTCCATGTCACTTTTCCATGTCGATCCTCCATGTCACTCCTCCATGTCAATCCTCCATGTCGCTCCTCCATTCCACTCCTCAATGTCGATCCTCCATGTCACTCCTCCATGTCGATCCTCCATGTCGCTCCTCCATTTCACTCCTCCATGTCACTCTTCCATGTCGATCCACCATGTCACTCCTCCATGTCAATCCTCCATGTCGCTCCTCCATTCCACTCCTCCATGTCGATCCACCGTGTCGCTCCTCCATGTCACTTATTCATGTCGATCCTCCATGTCGCTCCTCCTTGCTCCTCCATATCACTCCTCCATGTCACTCCAGAATGTCGCTCCTCCATGTCACTCCAGAATATCACTCCAGAATTTAACTCCAGATTGTTACTCCTCCGTGTCCCTCCTCCATGTCACTGCTCCATGTCACTCCAGAATGTCGCTCCTCCATGTCACTCCAGAATGTCGCTCCACCATGTTCCTCCAGAATGGAACTCCTCGTTGTCAGTCTTCCATGTCGCTCCGTGATGTCCCTCCTCCATGTAGATCCTCCATGTCGCTCTTCCATGTCGCTCCTCCATTTCACTCTTCCATGTCGATCCTCCATGTCACTCCTCCATGTCGATCCTCCATGTCGCTCCTCCATTTCACTCCTCCATGTCACTCCAGCATGTCGCTCCTCCAAGTCACTCCTCCATGTTGATCCTCCATGTCGATACTCCATGTTGCTCCTCCATGTCACTCTTCCATGTCGATCCTCCATGTCACTCCTCCATGTCAATCCTCCATGTTGCTCCTAAATTCCACTCCTCAATGTCGATCCTCCATGTCACTCCTCCATGTCGATCCTCCATGTCGCTCCTCCATTTCACTCCTCCATGTCACTCCACCGTATCGATCCTCCATGTCGCTCCTCCTTGCTCCTCCATATCACTCCTCCATGTCATTCCTCCATGTCACTCCAGAATGTCGCTCCTCCATGTCACTCCAGAATGTCACTCCAGAATTTAACTCCAGATTGTTACTCCTCGATGTCCCTCCTCCATGTCACTGCTCCATGTCGATCCTCTATTGCGCTCCTCCATGTCATTCCTCCCTGTCTTCCATGTCACTCCTCCATGTAACTCCTCCATGTCAAACCTACATGTCACTCCTCCATGTCGATCCTCGATGTCACTCCTCCATGTCACAATTCCATGTCACTCCTCCAAATCACTGCTCCCTGTCGATCCTCCATTTCGATCCTCCATGTTGCTCCACCATGTCACTACTCCATGTCTTCCATGTCACTCCACCATGTCACTCCTCCATGTAGCTCCTCCATGCAGATCCTTCATGTTACACCTCTATGTCAATCCTCCATGTTGCTCCTCCATGTCACTCCTCCGTGTCGCTCCTTCTTGTCACTCCTCCATGTCACTACTCAATGTTGACCCTCCATGTCACTCCTCCCTGTCTTCCATATCACTCCTCCATGTCACTCCTCCGAGTCAGTCCTCCATGTCGCT
>CAKAKS010000044.1:105000-152080 GCA_916700875.1 Sebastes aleutianus | reverse complement strand
TTCTTTACTTACTGATTCAGTGAGCACTAATTTAATATCAAAGTTCTGCTTAATATATATGGCCACTCCACCACCTTTTCTTTGACGATCAGTACGATAAACATTATAGCCATTAATGTAAATGTCTTTAACATGCACAGATTTTTTAAGCCAAGTTTCAGATAAGACAACAATGTCAGCATTTGTTGAGTCTATCCAGATCTTTATCATATCCAGTTTAGAGAGTAAACTGCGAACATTGATATGAATAATCCCAAAACCAGATCTAGATTTAACATCTGCAGGTGTAAAACATTGTGCAGGAGTATCAGGGCCTGGATTAGTCTCAACATTTCCTGAGAGCAATAGCAATAATACAACTAGAAATTTCGGCTTTGTGTTACCACCTTTTAAGTCAGTCATCAGACTGGAAGAGAATGTGTTCACAATAGTGGAGGCTATAGTAATAGTAAAATGTTCTCTCAAAACAAGGAAACAATAAAAAATTAAGGGACTCCTCAGCCATAAGCAACCATTTTGACATGTCCACACTCACCAAAACCCTCAACTGAGAAAGCGTAGTAGTAGTTTTGCAGCAGTCATTATGGGGAAACGTTAAATTGTCATAGTTATCAAATTGTGCATCCCGAGGTAGCATGGCTGAAGGAGGAGGGTTATTTGGGCTCCCGGCAAAACCACACAAAAATATAAAACACAATACAATGATTAGTGACATAGTAGAAGGAGAAAATCCACAGTTTTACCACTTGTAATGATGCTAACAGGCAGGGCAGATGGCTGGAAGCTAGCAGGCAGGGCCGATGGCTGGACAGGGCTGATGGCTGGAGGCTAGCAGGTAGGGCTGATGGCTGGACAGGGCCGATGGCTGGAGGCTAGCAGGTAGGGCTGATGGCTGGAGGCTAGCAGGTAGGGCCGATGGCTGGAGGCTAACAGGCAGGGCCGATGGCTGGAGGCTAGCAGGCAGGGCCGACGGCTGGAGACTAACAGGTAGGGCCGATGGCTGGAGGCTAGCAGGCAGGGCAGATCGCTGGAAGCTAGCAGGTAGGGCCGATGGCTGGAGGCTAACAGGCAGGGCCGATGGCTGGAAGCTAGCAGGTAGGAGGGAGATAGCGGCTGCTGAGGTGTGAATTTCTGTCCATCGGCATGAAAAATATCCCTATAAATGTCCATAAAACTCAAAAAGGGTAATCTGTGATGTTAGATGAAGATGTAGTGAAGCGAACGGACGAAGTTTGATGAATGATGATTCTGAATTTGTGTCGATTCATGTAGATCGATAGTAACACGGGTTAGGTGTGTGATAATCCCCACCACGCTGACGAAAATACTAGACAGCAGGGCAGCGTAAGTGTTGATAAAGTGCACATGTGTATAGAATTATCTCTTCAAAGTGTATGCAAACTACCTCACTGAAATGTGTCCCGTTTTTGCATGTTTCTGCCTCACTTAGAGGGGAGACAGGTGACAGGGAGGAGTCTGTGTGTGTGTGTGGGAGCAAACAAGCTGCACACTGCAGTGAGAGTGAGTTCATAGCTTTATTGTGAAAAATGTGTAAATATGTGTATTATTTGTGGCTTAGCAGTTATGTTTATTTAATGCTGTATTTCTGTTTTCTTGTTCAGAAGTAAGCCACTACTGTTTTCTATATACGAGAGAAACAAAGATGTGATTCGGGAGATCTATGGGAGGAGATACTGATAGAGCCTGCCATTCTATGATAGCTCGTGCACTGTATGTGTGTTGGTTGGTTAGTACTACAGTAAACTGTTGACAGCTCAAAGTTGAATGTTAAGCTACAACTAAGTAAAGTGTTACAGGAGAGGTTATTCATATGAGACGGATCTCATGGATGCTGTTTTGTTATCACTGTGACTATTTTAAAGACCCCAAAATTACAACGTTAACGCTGTTCTCCTTTAAGTGCAGTCGGGGAAATAAAAACCCATAAAAGAATGTTGCTCTGAGTCCTATTATTTATGACCAGGCCACACATGAATTGAAGTCAATTGACCTGCAGCTCTGAAGTTATTGGAAAAGTTTGGATCACACAAGTCTGAAACAATCCTATGCCGCTACCATGCCCAATACACAGATACATTCTAGGTTGGGCTCGCTTGGGCCTTCTTCTAACTCATGGTGAGAGCGCTACCAGAGCGAAATTGGAACGGGATGGAGTGAGGATAAGGCAACACTCTAACTTTTTAAAAAATCCACTCTGCTCCATTTAGAATCCTTGCACTCATGCTCCACTCCGTTCACATGCACTGAAAATTATCTTTTTTTTTCTCGTCGCAAAAAGGATCGATTGCAGGTATTGTTCGACTGGACACATTTCGATACTACTTGGTACTGGGTTATTTCAGTGGTATCGAGTATCGATACCCAGCTCTAATAATGGGTCCTAAAAGTTGTCAAACGCACTAACAGCTGAATCAAGAGTTATTTCTCTTCCTCCGTTCATGTGAATGAAACCCAGACCGAGACTGGAGCGCGGGCTGGGAGGAGGAGTTGCTCTATAGGCTCCATGGATGCGGAAGATCGCCGGAGGTAATTTCATACTCAGAAGTCTGAACTTTTTTTGCTTCATGCGTGTTATGGCCGCAGCCATTAATCCATTTGTTTTGCCTAACCTGCCCAGGTAGAGTGTGTGTCTGTGTATGTAAATTAGGATGTGTGGTCTCCGAGGAGGGATTGGTCCCACCCGCCGAGGCGCCGCCCCTCTTCGAGCTGGAGGTTCCAGATTGGAGCGGCACACGGCCTGGTCCTCAAATCCCAAGGAGCTACAATCAGCTGAGGAAGATTTAAATGCTTGGCCAGCCCGACAGTCGCGGCGGCTGTGATTTGACGGCTCAGTACCTTTTTAGTATGTTCCGCTGAGGGACTCGAGATACTTGGTTGTGGTGTATCTAATGTTGTACAAGGTACCTGTTAGTAGATTGGAGAAAGTGTGGGCCAGGTTAGTATAGGTTAGTCTGTGTCACTAGTGTGCAGGGTTGCTGTTTTGATTGTATTTTTTTCGTTCTACCATGTAAAGCTAATTAGTGAGGTTTTAATTTCCATTCTGGTTCTTCGTAGTAAGATTAGTTGCATAACTCCCATTTTTAGGAGTTCTCCTTTTGTTCTATTTATTTACTTAATTTCTAACAGCACCCACTAGCCCCTTTTCTATTTTGTCTGTCTCCCCACCTTTTGTTGATTACAGAAAATCAAACTCCTTGTAAATAAAATAACTTAATTTACCAATAAAATCTGGTTTCATGTTGCTTCCCTTTACCCCAGTGAGCTTGGTCGTAACAATGCGCCTGTGAGCAACTTTCATAGGCTCCAACGCTGTATCCAGTTCTCCAGTGTGTGGTTTGTCCGTTCTGGGCTGCTACCGTAGAATCATGGAGGACTCCGTGAAGAGGACCCGCTCCCTATGGAGATATGAGGAGCTCATTATCAGCTAATGAAAATTAGTTGAAATTCTTAGTTCAGGTGATTATACTCTAATGAAGTGAGCGTTTCCAACCATATATACGGTATATCAAGATAAACAGTTGGTTGCACTAATTTTCTAGTTGGGTGTCACTAAACCATTGCAGAAGTAGAGGGTGCAACCAGCTTCTGTAATTAAAAGAGTGCCAGTAAAACCTCTGTAGAAAACATGATGGAAATCTGACATTTACTGTTTCTTTCATGTTTTAATGGGGACGGTTACTGTCTCCTCACAGGTCTGATGTCGTCTCTTCAGTGGAAGCTAGAATCATGTTTAAATCACATGCTTCACATAGCCTACACAACGATTTATCAGGTACAGCTGAACTAACAAACTCCCCAGAATGAAGAAAGGAACTGGTTTCATTAGTGACTGACTAACTGGGGAAGTGAGAACAGGTGAGCAGGAGGTGAGGCCAGTGCAGGACTAATGAGGGACAGGTGAAAGTGATCAGGGCAGCGCAGACAATCAAAAAGGTGGGAAAACAGACAAAGGTAGGAAGTAGAACCAGACAAGACCTTAAACTTATTTAATAAGTTTAAGGTTAACTTCTTCTATGGACAGCTTGCACGTGTTGGCAGAGACTTTGGATTCAGTCATTATGTGAATTATGTGAAAGTCATGTATTTACCTCTGTGTTGGTACATCATCTTGTCCCATAAGCCATCAATAACAAACTTTTTATAAAAACTGCCTATTCAGCGAAAAAAAACAGACAGATGGAATTCTTTTTCTACTTTCAAGTGGTTTATTTTCATTTCTTTTCAATAAAATAAATTTAATACAAAGAAAAAAATAATGCTCATGAGCTGGAGAGCACTCAAAGTGCACAGATATCCACCAAGGCTGCACAGCCTTTTTAACTAAATGTTTTTTTATTTGAGTCTGGCATGAGATCTGCATCAAAACACATGTAGGCAGGCATAAAGTTTTTGCCGAAGGTAGCCATGAGATGGTAGATTTTTGTAGAATAGATAGATAGAAGATAGAAAGCTTTATTGTCATTGTATTAAATACAACGAGATTCACAGTTGCCACATCTGGTCAGTGCTTTAAGACAAACAAATACTTGAGAAGACTAAACGAGGCAGATAAAACATTTAACAGGTAAAACACACACAGTTATAAAGCAATATAAAACAGGTAAAGTCGAAGTAATAAATAAGTATAAACAGAAGTGATACACTAGAGTGTAAAATATAAAAATTGATGTTGTAAACAGAGGTAATTGCACTTATAAAATAGGTAGGTTAGATAAATAAAATGTAAACAAGTTGCACTTGAGGTGTATATTGCATCAGGGATATATTGCACAGATAGAGGTATTCACATTCAGTGTATTAATATTGCACAGAGTTATTGTTTGTTCAGTGTCCAAATGGCCCAGGGAAAGAAGCTGTTCGTGAGTCTGGAGGTGCGGGCTGTAGCGCCTGCCAGAGGGCAGCAGGTCGAACAGGTGATGAGCTGGGTGGGAGGAGTCCCTGAGAATGGTTGTGGACCTACTGAGGCAGCAGGAGCTGGAGATCTCCTCCAGGGAAGGCAGAGGGCAGCCTATGATCCTCTGGGCTGTGTCTATGACCCTCTGCAGAGCCCTTCTGTCTGCAGCCGAGCTCCCGGTGTACCACGCCGTGATGCAGTACGTGAGCACGCTTTCGATCGCAGAGCGATAAAAGGACTCCAGCAGCTTCTGTTCAAGTTTGTTTTTCCTGAGAATTCTCAGGAAGTGAAGGCCTTCTTTTTCACAGCCGTTGTGTTTGTGGACCAGGAGAGGTCCTCAGAGATGTGCACTCCCAGGAATTTAAAAGATGGCACTCTCTCCACACAGTTCCCATTGATGTGGAGAGGGGTGTGGGCCACAGGCTGTTCCTCCTGAAGTCTATGATTATCTCCTTGATTTTTGTGGTGTTCAGCAGCAGGTTGTTAGCTGAACACCACACTGTCAGTTGCTGGACCTCATCTCTGTAGGCCGTCTCATCACCCCCTGAGATGAGCCCAACCACAGTGGTGTCATCTGCAAATTTGATGATGGTGTTGGAGGGGTGGGTGGGGGTGCAGTCATATGTGTAAAGTGCATACAGTAGTGGACTCAGCATGCAGCCTTGAGGAGAGCCAGTGCTGAGTGTGAGAGAGGAGGAGAGATGGGGGCCGAGTTTCACAGATTGTGGTCTGTTGGTGAGAAAATCCTTTATCCAGGTGCAGGTGGAGGGGGGGGAGGTGTAAGACCAGGAGTTTATTGATCAGGATGTCAGGGATGATAGTATTAAAAACTGAGCTGTAATCTATGAAGAGCAGTCTTGCATAGTTTCCAGGGTGTTCCAGGTGGCTCAGCGTGGAGTGGAGGGTGATGGCGATGGCGTCCTCGGTTGAGCGGTTTGCTCTGTAGGCAAACTGGTGGGAGTCGAATAATGGGGGGAGGCAGGCCTTGATGTGCTGAGAAACCAGCCTCTCGAAGCACTTCATCACCACCGACCTGAGAGCAATGGGCCTGAAGTTATTCAGGCTGCTGTTGGCTCGTGTTTTTGGGACCGGGATGATGGTGGCTGATTTCAGGCAAGCTGGGAAGGTGGCTTGGGTCAGGGAGAAGTTGAAGATCTTGGTGAGGATCTCTGAGAGCTGGTCCGCACACGCCCTGAGTACTTTCCCTGGTACTCCGTCGGGTCCAGCCGCCTTCCTCGGGTTCACTGACCTGAGTGCACCTCTCACTTGATGTTGCTGTATAGTTAGTGAGGTACTGGTGTAGGCTGGAGGGGGCGCCGTTGGTCTGCTCACCTCAAAACGGGCAAAGAAACTGTTCAGTTCCTCTGCTAGCGACGCATCAGCGTTGACAGCTGTGGTGTTGCTGCCCCTGTAGTTGGTGATGTCCTGGATTCCCTGCCACACCTGCCGTGGATTGTTGTCAGCTAGATGTCCCTCTATCTTCCTCTTGTACGTCCCCTTGGCAGCTTTGATGCCCCTCTTCAGGTTTGCTCTGGCCATGCTGTACTGTGCGCTGTCTCCTGACCTGAAGGCGGTGTTGCGGTCTCTGATGAGGAGCCGTACGTCACTCGTCATCCAGGGTTTCTGGTTTGGAAAAACCCGGATGAGTTTTTTAACAGTGACCCATCACAGTACGTGATGTAGGAGAGTACAGACTATGTGTATTCTTCCAGGTCCTGGTTCTCAAATATACTCCACTCAGTGCTCATAAAGCAGTCCTGTAGCTGAGAGAGGGCATCCTCGGGCCAAGTGTTGATGTTCTTGGTGATGGGCTTGGATTGCCTCCTGAGGGGGGTTTAGGCTGGGATGAGGTGCAGTGAGAGGTGGTCTGACTGGCCTATGTGTGGTTGAGGCACTGCTCTGTACGCATGCTTTATGTTGCAGTAAACATGGTCTAGAGTGTTGTTCTTCCTGGTGGCACATTTCACATATTGAGTGAATTTAGGAAGAACAGACTTTAAGTTTGCCTGATTGAAGTCCCCTGCTATTACATGGAGCGCGTCAGGATGAGCCCGCTGCTGTTTACTTATGGCACTGTGGAGGTGGCTGAGGGCTAAGCTAACGTTAGCATCTGGAGGGATGTAGACAGCTGTGATGGCTACTGCCGTTAGCTCTCTTGGTAGGTAGAACAGACAGCAGATGACCGTCAGAGCCTCTAGGTGTGGGGAACAGTAACTGTCCATAGCTTGGCTCTTTGAGCACCAGTCGTTGTTAACATAGAATCACAGTCCTCCTCCTCCGCTCTTACCAGAGTCACTGTTGCGGTCGTGGCGGCGGCTAGTTCGTCCTGCTAGCTGCACGGCCACGTCGGGACTCCGGGATGAAGCCAGGTTTCGGTCATGATCAGTTGCGGACAAAGTTGTTTGTTGCTATCCGCAGCTCCATGTCGTCCATTTTGTGTGCGATGGATCGGACGTTGGCCAGAAAGAGACTCGGGAGCGGGGGTCTGTGTGGTTGCTTCTTTAGCCTGGTTAGCAGGCCGGCTCGGCATCCGCGCTTTTGTTTCCTCTCCCTGCGCCGCCTGCGCCGCTTGTGGGAGCCGACAACAATCCACGGAGAGCCCTGGGATCTTGATATGATGTCCGGAATATTGTGCATCTGTTTAAAGTAGTTCGTGACGGGAGAACTGCTTTGTAATCCAATGTTGATTAACTCCAGCTGACTATACACAAGCTGTGCTTGGCAGAGCCCGTCAGAAAAGCACAAAAAACGTAACAATATACATACAAAAAAGCACCAGACGAATAGCTCAATACCATCCAGGACTAGAAAGACTATAAGGAGTGAATCAGATTTATGACTGCTGAGTTAGAAGCATTAAATCTGATCAAATTGCTGCAGAATAACATCATATTTTATCTTTGTTCTATCTATATCTATTTATTTCAAGGTACTTGTACTTTACTCGAGTATTTCCATTTTACGCAACAGACTGTGTTAATGGGACTCCATCTCTAAATTTTGTGATTATGAATCTGAATGTTTGTGGTTAACTGAAGGATGAAGTGTTCCTTTATGGGTTGATAAAATGCTCCTTCTCCTTAAGCTAAATAAACTTTATAAAAAACCTCTTGGATCAGCTGGAAAATCATCCCAAGACTGACAACTGAAAACTGTTTTTCTGAGCTCATGAAAAGTTGACTTTTGATACTTTAAGTACATTTTCCTGATACGTACTTTTACTTCAGTAAGCTTTTGAATGCGGGACCTTTACTTGTATTAAGTATTTCACAGTGTGGTATTGATACTTAAAGAATCTAAATATTTCTGCCACCACTGCTGTGCTGAACGCCGACGGCTGTAACAAAGCCTCGGTGTTTGATGACCTGAGAATGACAACAGGCTGGCATTTGTGTACGTCAAGTCACTTGAAGACACCGTCATTTAAATGCCTCCAATCTGAGCTCTTACAACCTCACAACGAAGACTTTTCTAATTCTTCAGATGGTGAGGTTGTCGTCATTATCAAACATATTCCTGTTTCAACCTGCCAAGAGACAAAAAGTTAGAAAAGTGTTTCTGGTACACAAGAGAAAAGTGGGATCCGGTGAAGTAGAGGAGAGAAAGAAGGTGGAGGGGAAAGTGATTTAGAGAGCAGTAGAGGTATGTAATAGAGACAGTGAGGTGTGATTTAGGGCCCAGAGGAAAATGCAGGAGTGGAGGCGCGTTCTTGGCAAAGATTGAGTGTCATTTAATGCGGGAGTGAGTGGAGGAATTATTGCATGGCTGCTACACTAGCTGACTATAGATGTGACACATCGCTCATACGGCTGCTATCCCAGCTGAATGGGAATTACCCCATTAACGCAAGCTGAATGCTAACTGCTACGGCACATATTGAGCTGGCAGCAAAGAGCTGAGCTGGCTAATGACTGTATGTCACTGTAATGGCGTGTCTCTATCAAGTGTCTCTGCCTCTGTGGGACGCTTAGCTCTTCATCGCTCCGCCTGGCCTCCACTCTTCTTCATCCTGCCACTGGATGACCTTCCAACTGCAGTTTAAGATGAAAAAGTCCTCCCTGCGAGAGGTTCCTCACATCACACATTCTTCAATGCAACACATTTCATAAATCTCCATCTTCTGCTTTTAAGCTACCTCACTTGTGGACAGATGGTATTTTTTTTTCAAACTAGACTAACAGTCTCATCTAAGTAAAGAAAGATTCTGATTACCCCTTTCACACGACTCGGGAACAATTTGCTCTAATGATCCAGGTGCTTCCCATATAGAAGGCGATTCTCCCCGGGCATCATTCACTGGAATGTCTTGAGAGCTGTCACCGTGCAGAAACATAGATGTGTTTATATTTTGGGTTCCACATCCTTACGATGCGCCAGACATGAATTTTCACACCATGTGTAGCAGAATTTGATCCATCCCTCAAACCTGATCTTGATTGGGGTCATTTTTGCGGGGTCAACATACCCAGGAGGAAGCTTTGATACTGACCCTGTCTTGGATCACTAGCTATGTGTGAAAAGGCATATTAAATTCAGAATATTAAAAAAAAAAACTTCGATAGCACTTGTTAGGTAGGGGAGTGTAGGGCCTCAAGATGTAAGGGAACCTATTTAGAATGACTTTCATTCCTTTAGGCTCCTTGGTTTCCAACCCTGACAATTCAAACAAAATGTTTCATTTATTAAAAGTTATTTATTTGTACAATATATGCACATGGCAACTATGGGATGGTTCAGGTTAGGGAAAGATTATAGTCATGGTAAAAATAAAAAAATAAAACATTAACTGTTGATCCGTAACTTGAGGCAAACTCCAGTCTCCTACATAAAGGTCAGATACGCTACCCGTCCATCAACCACCAAGTTCTACTGAGTTCCGAAATCAGAAAATATCAGACCGGCAGTACGTCATCCTCATGACCACGCCCCCTTTAGGGGGGAACCAATCCCGTGTCCTTTAATTGACAGTAACAGAGTAAACAGAAGAAGTTGAAACATGTCTCCAATCTTCTACTTTAAAAAAAACGCTAATAGTAGTAACGCTATGCCCAATATGTAGTTGGTTGCACCAACAATAAATCCAAAAACCCTGATCTCTAATTTGTTCCCCTGCCATGTCCTAAAAAAGATTTAATAGAGGGGCTTTATGGCTCCAAGCTATAGACCAGACCAGCATGGCTTTATAGCTCCCAGCTATAGACCAGACCAGCATGGTCTTTATAGCTCCAAGCTATAGACAAGACCAGCATGGCTTTTTAGCTCCAAGCTATAGACCAGACCAGCATGGTCTTTATAGCTCCATAGACCAGACCAACATGGCTTTTTAGCTCCAGGCTATAGACCAGACCAGCATGGCTTTATAGCTCCAGGCTATAGACCAGACCAGCAGGGCGTCCTCTCCGAGGCTGCGCTCCCTTTTGGGGAAAGAAACTCGCTGTCACAGGAGAGAAAATGATGAACAGCTGTTGTGTAGCGGGTTAACGAGGCTTTCACACTGACATCTGAGGCTCATACGATACGTGAATATTCACTGTCAGTGTGCTAAATAGCTAAATGATGCTGGTGACAGTGACTAGCATGGCTAGCTAATGTTAGCTTGAGTGGGAGGCTGCTGCAGTAATGCAGTCATACATTAACATTCTAGCAGCATCAGACTGACAGACAAAGATAGATGTAATCATTTAGTAAAATTCCCAACATTTTTATTTAACTAAATATTCTGCTTCAATCCATATTTGTTGGCATTTAGCCTTCCAAAAACATTTTCACATGCGGTCAAAAACTGTTTGCTCTCCCACCAGCCGCACACAACGGGAGGCACTGATGAGTTACATTCATTAAAGAAAGTTGATTATTAAAAAAGACTTACTCATTTAATACACTGAATCACTTTACTCAAATTGAGGATTTTGTTCGAGGATTTTAATTTCTTTTAGGTTGATGACGTCAGAAAATATGAGGTGTCAAGGGACATAGGTTGGGAACCACCGGCCTAAACCTAACCAATCGTTTCACAGCAATAACCACAAGGAATTCTGCGAGCGTGATACCAGGATGACATGAAACATAATTTTGGTTCAGAAACGTTGATATTCATCGAATCCTGCGGTTTGCAGAAATATTCAAGGCCAACATTTTTTTCTGGTGAGAGGGTTGTCAACAAAGCTTTGATTACTGTGAAAATGTCCTATGTGCTGTGGCTGGTTGGTTGCTGTGCAAACTCTTGTGGTACCCACAACGTAAGTGAGTGATTTTTATCTGGCTCTTGGCTGTACATTTCCCCCACTTACATCACCTTCATCTTTATATCTAATCACAATAAAGATGGTTCCTCTGGGTATTATTGCTATATTCAGGGGGACTGGACTTCCTAGTTGTTCCCCTGAGACTATCTATCTATTCTTGATACAGAGCGTGAGTCTGAAAGCAGTAGGCTATCTATCATTCATGCTATTAGTTCATGGTTATCATCAGCGGTGGCCAAGGCCATTAGCCCAAAGACATTAGCAGCAGCCATCAGCAAAGCCATTAACTCCTCTCCCTGCTAAAAGGCTACTGTCCCTCACAAAAGACTCATTAAGGAGAGGTGGGGAGAGATGAAGAGACGGAGGGAAAAGGAAGGAAGAAAGAGGAGGGCAGATGTGGGTGAGAAAAAGACATACAGAAAGACTGAAAGGGAGAGAGCGCAATAAGGCAGGGAAGGGAAGACTTCCATCATTTGAATTGTTCATTGTGTCATTTCCTCCCACCTCCTGATCTGCAGTGGCTGTAGGATGTACACACATAGTGGAACTGGAGTGGTTTCACATTGTCCTGGATGGGGATTGGCGTGGTTGGTTGTAAAGGGAAACTTTGAACCAAAGGCAGGGGGTTCTTTCTCTATGGACCTACGTTGTAAAAAACAAGATATCTTCAATCTAACCGATGTGTTACTCTACCAAACTGTAAGTGACATTCAAGAGAAAAGTCAAGGTTACTGTTAAATTATCGCTTTAACATTTGTTTTGAATATAACTTTGAGGATTTCCAGAGTCATATAATTTTCCTTCTCTTAGTCCGGTTGGTCATTTTCATCAGACATTCACAGGGGCCAACACACATACACATTTATGCCTCATTTCCACTGCATGGTACGGCACAGCTCTACTCAAGTACACTTGCTTTTTTTGGGGTTTTCTTTAGCAAAAGTTGTGGATAATACCTGGTACTTTTTCTGGTACCTCCTCACTCGAGGTTCCAAGTGAGCAGAGCATAGACTGTATATAAGAAGTGGACTTAGTCACCGTAACGTCACCTATTGGTTTATGGACTGCCATTTTGAAGCCTCAAGTGCGGCATTTTGGCCGTCGCCATCTTGGTTTTTGACTGTCGCCATGTTGTTTTTTTGCAACCAGAAATGACACGAGAGGGTGGAGCTAAGCATAACCAAGCACTGAATAAGACATTTTTAGGCGACCAAAAAGGTTAGAATTGGCTTTCATGAAGTGAAAACACACTGACAGCAGGGCCGGCTCTAGCCTCGCAACACAAATCAGACATCACAATGGTTTTAAGACAAAAATTATGATTTTTTATTTTCATAAATAACTGTATTCATTATAATATAAATATACGATTGGTCCCCGATATTGTTGGCTTAAAAGTGTTTAGTCATTTTCACTACAATTTATACTTCTATTAACAAATAAGTGCTGCAGGAAAAAGTGTGAGAAAAAGTAGTTATAGGGGTAAAAAGTGTATTTCTTTCTTTCTTTATTTGTTCATTTAAATGAGGAAGGGCGCCCACCTGCATTTCTTTTTAAAAAGTATTTTTTTTTTTTTAGAGGGCGACCAGCACCCCCCAGAAGGTGGCGCCCTAGGCGACCGCCTATTTGGCCTACGCCTTAACCGGTCATGCTGTATTGAAGAAGACTTGAAACTAGTGATTGAGACCATAAACTCATGTTTACAATGTTTACTGAGGCAATAAATCAATGAGAAGTAGGCTCATTCTATAGAACCAGAGGAGTCACCCCCTGCTAGCTGGTAGACAGGATGCAGGTTTAAGGCTCTTCTCCATTGGCTTCACTTCTCAGACCCGGAGGTAGCCCACTAAAGCTGAGCTTATACTAGAAAGTGGAGTCAAAACACTGCCAACCACTGATTGGTCAGAGAGTAGTATGGTAGTCTGACGTGCCGTTGCTATAGCGATCAGCTGAGAATCCTACCGACACTGAGGGGGTACCATCTCCAGTGGAAAACCAAATAGAGAAGAGTTGTGTTGAGCTTCCTCCCACAGTCCAAAGTCATGCACGTTAGGTTCATTGATGAACACAAGGTTTACTCTACTCTACACTCAATATATCATTTATAAATGCTGAATGGACATTATATAGTATGATTTATAGAGCTCCTTTCTAGTCTTCTGATCACTCAAAGCGCTTTACACTACATGTCAACATTCACCCATTCACACAATGATGTCAACATTCACCCATTCACACACACATTCACACACTGATGTCAACATTCACCCATTCACACACACATTCACACACTGATGTCAACATTCACCCATTCACACACACATTCACACACTGATGGCAACATTCATCCATTCACACATGTATTCACACGCTAATGTAAACATTCATTAATTCACACACACATTCACACACTGATGTCAGAGGCTGCTATGCAAGGAGCCAACCTGCCCATCAGGATCAGATCTAAATACTCACACACTGATGGTTCAGCCTTCGGGAGCAGTTTGAGGTTCAGTATCCTGCCCAAGGACGCTTCCACATGCGGAGCCAGGGATCGAACCGCTGGCCTTCCAATTGGCGGACGACCCCCTCTACCTCTGAGCCGCAGCCCTTATAAAGCAGCAGAATTTGGTAACCAGTTTTTGAATCAATGTGACCCTATCAGCAGACAAGAACATTGCTATTGGGTCATTTTGCAAAACCCTGTTCATGTTAAATGTCAACATTTTTCTACAGTATGTGTGCAGAGCAACTATGTCATGGTTGAGGTTTGGGAAAGATCGTAATTATTGCGAATAAACTATGGTTAAGGGATGGTTAGGGTTAGGCAGCTAAAATAGTTGGATAAGAATCTGCAAAGAGGTTCAACAGTTGGCCAGATCCCTATGAGGCTGAGCAGTGTGACCCCGATAAGAAGATCACACCCTCCAGTCTTGTTTTTAAATGTGGGATCTATTGTACCACCTCTGTCTGCCACTTAAATGCACTGTCTCTGACTGAAGAACCCTTTGTAAGAAAAATATAACTATATAATGTTATATTTTTGCTTTTCTATAATGCAGACGCCACACAGAATACTCACTTTACTGGACACTGAATAGGCTACTTTGCATTACTGGATCCTCCCTTCCATATTTACAAAACCTTTGTGTCTTTGTGAAGTGATGTAATAATAAAAAGGGAGAGCAGTGAAGGAGAGAAAAATGAGGGAGGTGAGTTTACCCTTTGACCCAACGTTCCATTCTATCCCAGAATACTTTGGGGCCCCCTGACATACGCTTAATACCTCACATGGATGCACATCAATGTACATTAGCTTGTGCACACACACACATTCACACACACAAACACACACACACACACACACACACACACACACTCCTGCAGCTGATATCTGACGTGCTTATGGGGGTGGTTGATTTCATTAGCAGGAGGATCAGGGTGCTAAACCATTAGCTCTCATCTCTCAGCCTCTTTGTACTTCTTCTTCTTCTTCTTCTTCACTCTTTCTCTCCTCATGTGCACACTGACTCAAAGAGATGAAATGACATGTGAACGCATCCCATGCACAAAAGCAGACAGACAGCGAGCTTGATGTCAGTAGGTTTGTTTTGGAGCCAGGATCAGGTGGTTTACTATGTAGGTCAGAGGGAGAATAAAAGGAGAGAGAAGCCATGTGTCGGTATCCTCAATAATTAATCAATCCTTTTGCGTTCTCTGCCTCTCTCACCGCCTGACATGGACGCCAGGATACAGGCAGGGCAGAAGAAGAGAGAGACAGTCTACCACACATCAAGCTGCAGAGTTTATTTGTCCTCAGGGAGCCTTTAGCTTAGATAATCACCTCAATAAGCTTTTAGCAAGCTGCTGTCATCGCCAGTGTCTCAAAATTCAGATTACATGTTCAAATTTTGACATTTTCTGTGAGGAAGTTTGCACATGCTGACACTCACACATTTGCTTTTGAGGAACAACGTTGTGTCCTGATACTTTGATCTGTAGTATCCTCACGTGTGATAAAAAGAGGAACCCTCACTGCAGGATGATTGACGTCCACTCGCGTAGCGCACACTTGGATGGCCTCACACACACACGCAGGCTGGTGACACAGGATGTCCTGCTGTAGGCGTCAGCCCAGGGAAGAACAGGAAGTGTAATGTAGGCTCATGGATGAGAAGCTTCAGTCTGTATTTCGTTGCTATAAGACAAAAAATATGCAACACAGACTCACAGCAGTTCATGAAATAGTCATGAGATTTAATCTATTTGTTTTGTGTACAAAAATACAAATGTCCAGCAACACGTGATGCACCTGTCAATTTCCACTCCAGTCTTTTCAAAATAAAACTACTCACTTAGGTTTAGGAAAAAAATCAACTTGGTTAGGTTTAGGCAACAAACTACTTAGTTAGGTTTAGGAAAACATTTTGGTTTGGGTTAAAATAACTCAGGAAGTTCTGTAACTTAAGAACTGAAGTTACGTGACAAATAAATCAACCTGAATGCCGTTCTCCTGGTGAAAGTCTGGTGTTTTTTGACCCACCTATCCACCCTGACCTCCCTACACAGCGTTCACCGCTCTCTATACTTCCCGGTTCACAGTTACGTGGATTACATACAAATTGATTTGGTGCTGACCATCACAAAAGAAATGTGAAATTGATGTTTATGTACACGAATAAATACATCAAATTTCCTGACTATTTCACAAACTGCCGTGTGACTGGGTGGAGTATGGAAGAACCACAAACACAACAGTTAGGACAGAGGCATATCACATCTAGTAAAAAATAGATATACAGATAAACATACTGTAATTATTTGTATGTTCTGTGACATGTATCTGATACAGTAATATACAACAAAATTGTCCTGTTTGGTATTAAGAGATATTTGATGTTGAATGCGAGACTTTGGACAAACGTCCTCAGGGGAGGCTGGAGTTAGTAATGATGGACCTGTTTAACAGCTGACATTTTCACACCATAACAAGGAAAGCAAACGTGTAACTACAGTGGAAACCGCTGATGTGATCACGTCTGTCCGGGTCAAATTGATCACTATAAATGGATGATTACTATAACCAAATTGTTGTTGTTGTGCATCATTCCTCATGCAGATTACCATCTAATTCACATTTGGGTATTTATTACATGAATACAAAGTAATGAAACGGACTGATTCACTATTAACTCTGCAGCGCGAGTGTTCATGCAGAACGGCACCCCTTTGCCGGGGCTCCTCGCTCTCTCACCTGGTAGCGGCGTGGAGGGAGACGGCCGCCGGTCTGCATGTGTACTGCAGAGCTATTTGAGGAGCGGCAGAGTTTAATTTGGGGGCATGACCAGGCGCAATCAAGCCACTTGACGCACCCACAGGTGCTTTCCCCGTGCACATTTTTTTTCAGAGAAAATTACTCTTTTTCCCCGTCATGATATCTATGTGAACGCAGCATCAGCCTCACGTATCCAGCCGGAGAGCAGACGGTCCGCGAGGCAAAGTATCACGGGAGTAAAGTAAAAAAAACTAACAGAAATTCAACTAATGTTAGCCTAACGTAGTTTTAACATGTTTTCCATATGTTTTTATGTATGAAAAGAGCCCAAACAAACACAGTAATTGGACTACTTGATTACTATCAGCAGATTATTTAAACAGAGTTTGTATGGGAAAGATTCTGTCCCACGCTGTGTGATCAATATCAGCGGTTGATCTCTGTAACCATGATCAGTAAAAGTGGTTTCCACTGTAATAGCATTTGGACAGAGCCAGGCTAGCTGTTTCCCCCAATCTTGTCTTCATGCGAAGCTAGGTTAGCCAGCTGCTGTATCCTGCTTCTATAGCAGTGGTTCCCAACCTGGGGTCCCTCACTTAGGGGGGCGCCAAGGATCACAGGTGCTCCATTATCTGCTCTGAGGTTGTCAAAATTAGATTTGCACTTAACAACTAACACTTAACTAACACTAACACTTAATAACTTAAATCATAATAACACACTTAAAGCTGAAGGAGGCAGATTGAAGCAAATATTTTTATAAAACGGTCACTATATCATGACAGTAGTGCATGAGACAGGTAATCAGAAAAACATTATGTTCCTCTGTGTCCTCTGGTGTCCTCCGGTGCTCCTAACGACATCTGCAAGATTTCACAGAACGGAGGAAAATAAGCAGTAAGAGCTGATCTGAGGTCTGCTTTCATCTTATTCAAATTAAAGATTTTGTTTGAGGATTTGTAAACTTTGAGTGATGACGTCAGAAAATATTGGGGGGAGGGGCTTCGCTTTTCTTAGATACAAGGAAAATAGGTTCGGAACCACTGTATAGTCCTGGCATCAGAGAGTGGGGAGATCTGAGATCCATCTTCTCATGGCACTCATAGGACTTGGTAAATGGACTTGCATTTAGTACCTTCCGACCACTCAAAGGGCTTTACACTACATGTCAGTATTCACCCATTCACACACACATCCATACACTGATGGCAGAGGCTACTAAGGTGCCAACTTTGCCCATCAGGATCTAATCTAAATACTCATTCACACACCGATGGCTATGCCCTCGGGAGCAATTTGGTGTTAAGTGTCTTGCTCAAGGACACATCGACATGTGACCCGGAGCAGCCGGGGATCGAACCACCAACCTTCCGATTGGTGGACAACCTGCTCCACCCTCTGAGCCACAGCCGCCCCTTCATCTGAACTATTCCTTTTACAGGTAATAATCACACCTGCCAGGAAAACATTCTATCGTGTTTTAATATGTAATACATTATAATATGAGATCAAAATAAGTAAATAACTTGGGGACAGCTGAACAAGCTGTAAAAACAACACTGAGCATTATTCTCGTGAAGAGAGTCTTGAAGAAACAGAAGGTAGGAAGCGAGGGAGGATGAACGGAAGTGAAGGGAGTGAGGAGGGAGGTAGCGGTGGAGGCAGGGAGGGAGGGGAAGCTCTAGGCCTGAAGCAGATGGGGAGTAAAACAATGGGGGAGCTGTGACATGATGGGATTCCCCTACATTCCCCTGTTTGGCTGAGACAGAGAGGCCGGCAGTGACAGCGCTTATTTACACACAGCCTGCTGTCGTGTGGAGGAATGAGAACCGAGAGGCAAACATGTTTGTGTCGGTAAACAGAGGGTTTATTGTGACAGGGCGTCTATGAATCAGTAAAGGAAAATGAAATCTTTCTGCGAAAAGACCTTTTTCACTGGATTAAAGATGGAGGAGACCTTTTGCTTTTTGTTGTTTTGAACAGATTGAGAACACGTAACTGGATCTTCTGAGTGACTGCAGTCATGAACGCATTGTGTAACTATAGCAGAGCAGAGCTGCCTGACCTTACACAACAGACCCAAATATGTCCACGCACGCACGCACACACACACACACACAAAGTGTGAGCCACAGTAATGGAGTCACAGAGAGCTAGCTGAGAGCTCTGCCGCTCTCCTTTGTCTGTCTGCCTTCAGGCCCGATGGTCTCTCTTCCTTTAGAAGTAGCACTAGGTGTCTCTGTCAGCCTGGATATTAGTCTTTGTCACAAACCAGGCCGCATGGATGCACACAACAATGCCAATTAACCAAATTATTTTTTAATTCAAAGAAAACATGAGGAAAACTTACAAACTAACAGTGGCATGTGGAATCAGTAAATTCAGTAGTGTACTGTAAGTGAGTGCATGAGTGGAAAAGTGAATGAGTGCAATGTTGTATGGTGCAGCAACACAAACCATATGCCAACCCAAAGCCTGATGGGTGTGTCAGGAAGGAGAGGGAAACAGCAACTGAGCTCCAACAGAAACCCTGGGTATGTCCCAAAGCTCTTAATTTCCGTTTCCTCGCTCCTCGATCCTCGCTTGAACCGGAAGTTGCTCTGGTGCGCCATTTTGAAGACCGTCCCAAAGCCCTTATTTGTGCATCGAGGAGCGAGGATCGAGGAGGCTTGCCGGAGGAGCGATGAGCGAGGATACACCAGTCCATCCTCCCCGGAAGTCTTTTACCGACTGACACGCCCCATTATTGGATATCAATCACTGATTGGACACTGCTGCCGATCAGACTGATCTGATAACTTTACCTCTCAACATCACTAGAGTTTTATACCGCAGTGAAAACAGATCACAGATTAAACGTTTTATAATTTAGTTGTCTTCTGATTCACCATCTTGTTATAATCTGTGTTAATTGAAACTCTGAACAGCAGCAGAAGGATTTGCAGTATCTCTCCTTCACACACCGTCAGTGAAGCAGCCTGACAGTAAGAGGGGTTTATAAAACCTGACAAACAGACTCAAGATAACTTTCTGCATTTTTTAGAAAGATTTTTCTTTTCATGATCTGTTATTTCCCCTGTTAACTTTTATTAATGAAACTATTAAAGTAAGAGAGAGAAGGAGAGTCTGTCTGTCAGCAACAAACACCTTTTACATCATTTATCATCATTTCCATTCAGTCACATGAGGCTGATCATTCCTGAACATCGGGTTTGATATGAGTTACATCATTTACATTTTCCCTTTAGCCTAATAAATAATGTCCAGTGTTCAAAAAACACCATAGTCATATTCTGGGTTATTAAATAATTAACTCAATCAGAATATCAATAACTACAGACGCTAATAATGAATAAATAATATAAAGTTATTGTGCAGTAGAGATGTTTCCTGAGCATCTAAGCAGGACTCAGTCCACAGTAGAAATACAGACTGCAGCTTGCACTTGTCTTTATTAGTATTAGTACAGTTCAGACACAAACAGCTGTTAAAGCTGACTGACATTTGATCCAGATGTGATCAGCTGCTGCTGTCATCAGAAACGGACGTCGCTTCACGTGACGCTTCAGAGGAAACGACCGTCTCATGTCTCTTAAATCGTATTTCCTCGTTTCCTCTCTCCTCGCATGGTTTCCTTGCGTCT
Organism: Sebastes aleutianus; assembly: GCA_916700875.1. Lineage (NCBI taxonomy): Eukaryota > Metazoa > Chordata > Actinopteri > Perciformes > Sebastidae > Sebastes > Sebastes aleutianus. The sequence continues at coordinate 132,002 of CAKAKS010000044.1, read as the reverse complement.
CTCCATGCTTCCCTGGTGGGAGGGACTAAGACGCAAGGAAAAGACGCAAGTGAGGGAAACAGGGATGCAATTAAGAGCTTTGGGATGCAGCCCCTGTTGGAGCACTGACACACAGGGTCCATGTGTTGCCAGTGCTGCTGATGAGCTCAGGTGCTGCCACTTCACTGTCGACCCTCTGCCACGCCCTTCTCCAAGGCAGCAGCCACACAAGCCAAGCAACAGGCAGACAGGGCAGAGGAGGTCATCACACTGCTACTGTATATTTGAGAGGGCTGGTAGAAATAATAGGTAGGTAGCCCGGAGGTTGCTGGTTCAAATCCCTGGCAAGATGGCACAAAAAATTGGCAAAATGACAGCTGCCAGCCGGAGCAAAGAGTGTAGAAGCAAAGAGACAAAACTCTGGTACTTTTTTAACAGCCGCTAGATGGTGCTGCGGTAGCGTTGCCGCCATTTTGGACTGAAAACGCCAGTGAGTCTGTGTCCATGGATGTATAAAGAGACGTCTGTAAATCAGAGGATATAAATCAATTTCCCAGTAGGGACACTTAAATATCCCCCATTTAAATCATGATGTCCTAAAAGTAGTAAAATGAACTAACAGCTGAATCCAGACTTATTTTCCTCGGCATAATGAACGGTCATCAGACCCACGGGACTGCACCGCCCTGCACGCTCATATGACATATCGGGTTCTGCCAGCTTCCTGCTAGCTGTATGCGGCTGTAATAACGGATATATTGGCTGTAATTCATCACTTTATTATCTTCTAATACACCCATGGGCTGTATGCTGTAAGCCTGTACCGTGGTGGATGGATTATCGTCTCTGTTCCCAAACAACCGGCTATCGGCCAGTAGCTAGTAGCACTAGTAGCTAGTAGTGCTAGTAGCTCTACATCCATGGTTCAATTCAATTCAATTCAATTTATTTTTGTATAGCGTCAAATCATAACAAAAGTTATCTCGAGATGCTTTATATATAGAGCAGCCACAATAACAGCACAGCAGCTGTAATAACTAATACAAGTAAGACTAATAACACAAAACCAATAGTAGTGGATGTAAAAGAGTGATAATACAACTATCGGAATTGATATCATTGGGTCGTCCTCAGACGGGCTTTCAAGCGGAGCTTCCAGCTGTCTCAGTCCACCATACATCTGGCTAGCTCGCCAGCACTGTCCAGCATCTCTCCTCAGTACGTCCATGTATGTTGGTGTGGGACGTCCCTGTGATCGATGCCCGTGCGTTGGTTCCCGCAGCACAGCATGCTTGCTGGGAGTTCTTGATGTCTTTGGCAGTGACCGAGAAGTCTCATTCTCCAGGCTGCCACTTTGTCACTAAATCTTGGTAATCCCTCGTTAGCCTTGGTAGTCCCTCGTACAGACGGAATTAATTAATGATTGTAGCAGTTGGTGTCAAGCAGGCAGCAGATGCAGATGCAACCACAATCGAGGTGACATCCGGATCAAGGTGTAACATCGCTCCAGGTATAACTCCGCTCCATGGTTACCTGCGAGCCAAGAAAGCACAAGGAATCCGGGGAAGAAATTAAGTTTGTAACAATGAATGGGACATGAATATATGGTCTGTGGTCTATTGGACCCTCTTCGACATCCATGGTCTGTGGTCTACTGGACCCTCTTCTACATCCATGGTCTGTGGTCTATTGGACCCTCTTCTACATCCATGGTCTGTGGTCTATTGGAGCCTCTTCTACATCCATGGTCTGTGGTCTATTGGACCCTCTTCTATATCCATGGTCTGTGGTCTACTGGACCCTCTTCTACATCCATGGTCTGTGGTCTATTGGACCCTCTTCTATATCCATGGTCTGTGGTCTACTGGACCCTCTTCTACATCCATGGTCTGTGGTCTATTGGACCCTCTTCGACATCCATGGTCTGTGGTCTATTGGACCCTCTTCTACATCCATGGTCTGTGGTCTATTGGACCCTCTTCTACATCCATGGTCTGTGGTCTATTGGACCCTCTTCGACATCCATGGTCTGTGGTCTGTTGAAATAATTTTGTTTTACTTTTGTTTTACTCTTTGTAAACGGATGTTGTACTTTTTTTTTTACTTTCAGTCCAAAATGGCAGAAGCGTAGCTCTGCTGCTGGGCGCTGACGTTACATATGTTCTTTGGGTTTATCAACATGTGTCGTGCTGCCTTCAGATGCTGCAGGGATTTCATGAACTGAAGCAGAAGCTTTTCATAAAGTATAAAGCAGCTGTGGACAGCTCACCGACATTCATTTAGAGATCAATGCAGACTAATTAACTGACTTGAGTGAAAGTAATATAGTAATATAACGCGTAATGTTACCAGTTACTTTTGATACCAAGTGTGACGACCTCTCCACTCCACTGGGTGTCCTGGTGTCCTTCTGCAGGGTGGGGTTCGTCAGGTTATTGAGCCCCACCTGGGCTCGGTGTGGTGGTGATATAAAAGCTCCCTACCGTCCCACAGGTGGCTCTCTTTCTTATTTGGGTTCTGTTTGCTGCAGACATTTTCACACAGCCACACATGCCTACATTACTGATTACTGACTTTCCCCGTTTGATTACTATTACTATTTTTAGTTTGTCAAATACATATGCCTTTTACTGTTTTAAAACTCGTCTGGTCTCCCATTTTTGTTGCAGCTTTTGAGCAGGGTTGTAACAAGTAATAAGTCAAGTAATATTATTACTTTTTAAAGGAGTAATAATTAAAAATTAACTTATTCAACTTCCTGAGTAACCAACACTGGCTACATGCAGTTACTTACAGGCTGGCTGCATCCTGCAGAACCTCAGCAGTCCCTGCAGAACCTCTGCAGAACCTCAGCAGAACCTCAGCAGTCCCTGCAGAACCTCTGCAGAACATCAGCAGAACCTCAGCAGTCCCTGCAGAACCTCAGCAGAACCTCAGCAGTCCCTCCATCTGACATCAGACAAACCCATTATGTTCTATACAGTAAACTGTGCTGTCCCCTGCTGTGCTCCCTTACCCCGACAGTCACACGCACGCACGCACGCACGCACGCACGCACGCACGCACGCACGCACGCACGCACGCCAGCCATGCAATCCTGCAGCATACCCTCTCATCCTCGTCATGTTTCATTACTAAATTCAACTTGATCTGTTATTCTACTCTACTCAAGCAAGGAGCGCACACACACACACACACACACACACACACACATACACACACATGCACGCACATGTACACGCACGCACGCACGCACGCACACACAAGCTTGTTTCTAAGTTTACTCTCAAGAGCACATGCACATACTGTATATGTGTGTGTGTGTCTGTGTGTGTGTGTACAAACAATGTCTACATGCATAGTTTTTAAAATGTTATGAATGTCTTTGTTAATTTAGTTTATTATATTCTGTAATCGTGACGTGTGCGTCATGCTGTCCTTCATTTTATCCATCCATCATCTGCAGGGTTGCAGCGTCCTTCTTTTTACTCCTTACTCCTACTCTACTCCTTACTCCTTACTCCTTACTCCTTACTCCTTACTCCTCCTTTACTCCTTACTCATTACTCCTCCTCTACTGTTCACTCCTTTACTCCTCCTTTACTCCTCCTTTACTCCTTACTCCTCCTTTACTCCTTACTCCTTTCTCCTTACTCCTCCTTTACTCCTTACTTCTTACTCCTACTCTACTCCTTACTCATTACTCCTCCTCTACTCTTTACTCCTTTACTCCTCCTTTACTCCTCCTTTACTCCTTACTCCTCCTTTACTCCTTACTCCTTTCTCCTTACTCCTCCTTTACTCCTTACTCCTTACTCCTTACTCCTTTTGGGTAAGTTTGGGGCAAGTCATAGTCAAGTCAGTACACTGACCCACTGACAGCTGTTGTTGCCTGTTGGGCTGCAGTTTGCAATGTTCCACCGAGGAGGTGGAGTTGCAGCCATCTTCGACTCAAGCCTGTTTATAAACCCTAAAACTAAACTAAATTATAACTCATTTGAAAGCCTTGTTCTTAGTCTTTCACACCCAACCTGGAAAACACTACAGACAATTTTATTTGTTATAGTGTACCGCGCTCCAGGCCCATATTCTGAATTTCTATCTGAATTCTCAGAGTTTCTATCAAGCCTAGTCCTGAAAACAGATTGAGTCATTATTGTAGGTGATTTTATTATTCATGTGGACGTTGATAATGATAGCCTCAGTACTACGTTTATCTCTTTATTAGATTCAATTGGTTTCTCGCAGAATGTGCATAAACCCACTCACCGCTTTAACCACACCCTCAACCTTGTTATGTCATATGGCGTTGAAATTGAACATTTAATAGTCTTTCCACAGAACTCTCTTTTATCAGACCATTATTTAATCACTTTTGAATTCTTATTACTAGACTATACACCATCAGACAAAAGAGTGTACACTAGATGTCTATCCGATAGTGTTGTAGCTAAATTTAAGGAAGTGATTCCATCAGCATTAAATTCAATACCATGTCTCAATATAACAAAGGGCTCGTATGTTAACTCTAGCCCCACCCATTGATCATCTTATAGATAGTGCTACAGACTCACTGCGAGTCACACTTGATTCTGTTGCCCTTTTAAAAGGAAGTTAATAAAACAAAGGAAGTCAGCTCCATGGTATAACCCTCAAACACGCAAATTAAAGCAAGCATCGAGGAAACTGGAAAGGATATGGCGTTCAACCAAATAGGAAGAATCTCATTTAGTCTGGCAAGATAGTCTTAAAACATATAGGAAGGCTCTGCGTGATACCAGAGTAGCCCATTACTCATCATTAATAGAGAAAAATAAGAACAACCCCAGGTTTCTGTTCAGCACTGTAGCCAGGCTGACAGAGAGCCACAGCTCTATTGAGCCATGTATTCCTACAACCCTCAGTACTAGTGACTTCATGAGTTTCTTTAATGATAAAATCCTAACTATTAGAGACAAAATTAATCACCTCCTACCGTCAACTGGTACCGATTTATCCTCAAACTTAGGAAACTTAGAAACAGCTGTACAACCTGATATATATTTAGACTGCTTTTCTCCCATCAACCTCCACAAACTGACTTCACTGATCTCTTCATCTAAATCATCTACCTGTCTCCTGGACCCCATCCCAACTAGATTGCTTAAAGAAGTTTTACCTTTAGTTAGCACCTCTTTACTGGATATGATCAATGTGTCTTTACTAACAGGCTATGTACCACAGTCCTTTAAAGTAGCTGTAATTAAACCTCTTCTTAAAAAGCCCACTCTTGATCCAGAGGTCCTAGCCAACTATAGACCTATATCTAACCTTCCCTTTACCTCCAAAATACTCGAGAAAGCAGTTGCCAGTCAGCTGTGTGACTTTCTACAGAACAATCATTTATTGGAGGATTATCAGTCAGGATTTAGAGTGCACCATAGCACAGAGACAGCACTAGTGAAAATTACAAATGACCTTCTAATGGCATCGGACAAAGGACTTGTCTCTGTACTTGTCTTGTTAAATCTTAGTGCTGCTTTCGACACCATTGACCATCACATCCTATTACAGAGACTGGAACATTTAATTGGCATTAAAGGAACTGCACTAAGTTGGTTTAAGTCCTATTTATCAGATCGATCTCAATTTGTACATGTTAAGGATGAGTCCTCCATGCACACCAAAGTTAGTCACGGAGTTCCACAGGGTTCTGTACTTGGACCAATTCTATTTACCTTATATATGCTTCCCTTAGGCAATGTTATTAGAAAACACTCAGATGAAACCCAATTATATCTATCGATCAAGCCAGACGAAACCAACCAGTTAACTAAACTTCAAGCATGCCTTAAGGATATAAAAACCTGGATGACCTGCAATTTCCTGATGTTAAACTCAGACAAAACTGAAGTTATTGTACTTGGCCCTGAACGCCTCCGAAACAAATGATCTAATGATATAGTTACTCTAGATGGCATTGCCCCGGCCTCCAGCACCACCGTAAGGAATCTGGGAGTTATCTTCGATCAGGATATGTCCTTTAACTCTCACATAAAACAAACCTCAAGGACTGCCTTCTTTCATCTACGTAACATTGCGAAGATCAGGCACATCCTGTCTCAAAATGATGCAGAAAAATTAGTCCATGCATTTGTTACTTCTAGACTAGATTACTGCAACTCCTTGTCACGGGTTAGACCGTGCCCTGTAAAGTAAGATGCAACGCACACACACTGTAACGCCACCTCCATCATATATTAAATCAAGCCGGCTTTGAGGTGTCGGTGTTAACTGTTACCGTAGCATCAGTACGTCTTAAATGTCGGGAGACCCGCCGACAAAGTAATCAATTTCTTAATGGGGGTCATAGTGATACAAAGCATAAATGTATTTATGAATTACACACAGGCATAATTATTGATATTGAACATTTCCATTTATTGTAAAATGGATATTCAGTAAATTGTTTGTCACCCTTTCTTCTCTGCTGTAGATGCGCTCCTTGGTTTAGACTTGGACTGCCGAAACCGAACAGGAGCGTACCAATAGCTTATGTAAGGGGGGTTCCCAGAGAAGGTACCAAGTACAGTAGAGTTGGAGGGGTGTTTGGGGGGGTTGATAATAGGCAAGGTAATTTTAATTAGTTTGAATAATTACTTGCCTCAAAATGTTATATTAAATGTTTTATAATTTAATTATAAATTATGTCCTATTTTTTGGACTGGATATTATTATGCTGTTGTTTGATTGATTATTAATTATTATTTGTTTTACTTAGTAGGATCCAGCTTCATAAAAGAGGAGGCTGGAATACCTGGAGGGGGGTCAGTGGAGAGCAAACCTCTGATGAGAGATAAGCCATATTGTAGAGCTGCAAGGGCCCAACATTTAAAGGGGCATAGCCTATGCTGTATCTTGATATATATTTTTGTCATTTTGCTTATATTTTTCATTATTTTGGAAGAACCTGTTTCCTGGATGCCAGGCCTGCACTGTACCTATTTTTGCACTGGATTGTTGGTTTCCACTAATTGTTAATAAATACACCTGGACTGCTTAACTGGAATTTTTCTCAGTTTTTACGCCTTAGCCACTCGGCCAACCTTACACTCCTTATTATCAGGCTGCTCCACTAATTCTCTTAAGACTCTCCAGTTGATCCAGAATGCTGCAGCACGTGTACTGACAAGAACTAGAAAAATAGATCATATTACGCCTGTATTAGCTTCTCTACACTGGCTGCCTGTAAAATCAAGAATAGAATTTAAAATCGTCCTCCTCACCTACAAAGCGCTAAACGGTCAGGAGTTCCTAGTTCCTAGAGTCTCCAAAAGTAGAATGGGAGCCATAGCCTTCAGCTATCAAGCTCCTCTTCTGTGGAACCAGCTCCCAGTTTCAGTCCGGGAGGCAGACACCGTCTCCACATTTAAGAGTAGGCTAAAGACTTTCCTCTTTGATAATGCTTATAGTTAGGGCTGCCTTTGACCAGCCCCTAGTTAAGCTGCTATAGGCCTACACTGCCGGGGGACTTCCTATGACACACTGAGCTCCTCTCTCCTTCTGTATGTATTCATGTCCCATTCATTGTTACTAACTTCATTCCTTCCCGGGAGTCCTTGTGCCTCCTTGTCTCCCAGGTAACCATGGAGCGGGGTTACACCTGGAGCGAGGTTATACCTGGAGCGGGGTTATACCTGGAGCAGGGGTACACTTGGAGCGGGGTTTCACCTGGATCTGGATGTCACCTGGATTGTGGCTGCATCTGCTGCCGCGTCCGCTGCCTGCTTGACACCAACTGCTACCATCATTAATTAATTCCGTCTGTACGAGGGACTACCAAGGCTAACGAGGGACTACCAAGGCTTAGTGACAGAGTGGCAACCTGGAGAATGAGACTTCTCGGTCACTGCCAAAGACATCAAGAACTCCCAGCAAGCATGCTGATGCTGCGGGAACCAACGCACGGGCATTGATCACAGGGACGTCCCACACCAACATACATGGACGTACTGAGGAGAGATGCTGGACAGTGCTGGCGAGCTAGCCAGATGTATGGTGGACTGAGATAGCTGGAAGCTCCGCTTGAAAGCCCGTCTGAGGACGACCCACTGATATCAATTCCGATAGTTGTATTATCACTCTTTTACATCACCACTATTGGTTTTGTGTTATTAGTCCTACTTGTATTAGTTGTTACAGCTGCTGGGCTATTATTGTGGTTGCTTCTCTCTCTCTCTCTCTCTCTCTCTCTCTCTCTCTCTATCCCCCCAGCCGGTCTCGGCAGATGGCCGCCCACCCTGCGCCCGGTTCTGCTCCAGGTTTCTTCCCACTAATCGGGGAGTTTTTCCTGGCCACAGCGCGCTTGGTGGATCTTGTTGGGTCTCTAAACTATGGTGTACGGTCTAAGACCTGCTCTATATATAAAGCGTCTTGAGATAACTTCTGTTGTGATTTGACGCTATATAAAAATAAATTGAATTGAAATGAATTATGATTGGAGCATATTGTTTTATGCTAAATGCAGTACCTGTGAGGATTTCTGGACAATATCTGTCATTGTTTTGTGTTGTTAATTGATTTCTACAATTCTACAGTTCCACAGTTTCATTTAGCAGACGCTTTTGGCCAAAACATGAAGTGGAAAGTGCCGGTACTCCACTTATTCACTTGTTGTGTGTATCGGCCGGTATCCACAATCTCTTGTGACTTATTCCTATTCATTATTTCTTTAAGCATGTTAAACTGTGTCAGTCATAATCAGCTGTGATTTTATTGTGATATTATTAAACTTGGGCTATGCATCTTCTTTAGTCAGCCTATAACACTCCAATAATATTTCCACTGGAACGTTATAAGGTTAAGGTGGTGTGTTATATTTAGTGTTAATACTTAAAGTGCTTTCCTGTGTTATTTTTTAGCATCACTCTATAATATATTATGGGATGTCTATAGGCTGGAATCAACAGCAGCCAGACAGACAGGCCGGTAATCATGCAGAGCTGAGGTGTGTGATCTCTTCATTCAGGCTTTAGGATCAGTGTCCCAGTCAATCTCCTACATATGGCCAAGATGGCCGTAATAGCTTGAGCGTCTGCAGCAGGTCTCAGTCTGCTTCCTTAATTTGGGCCTATTATAACTGTTTTCACCGTCTGATCTACATCTATTTTGAATTATTATAGTATGTCTTTTCTCCTGCTGCAAGGTCTTTTCTGCCGAGTATTTAAACGTGTAGAAAAAACTCAGATCGCAGAGAAAGATCCTCGCTATGGATCAGGCCGAGGTCTCCCTACAAACAATTTGGGACGCCATGCAAGGGATCAAAGTTGAAATGATGGCTCATTTTGACTCTAAAATCGAGACCATTCAAACTGGTCTTACTAACATTCAAGTATCTTTATCCTCAGTGGTTGAGCAAGTCACAGAGCTCGAACACAGGGTGAGTTCTAATGAAGATAACATTGATGACCTGACAAAACGTGTGAAAACGCTCGAAAATGAAAATGCCTACCTGAAGGATGAAGTTGATGACACTGAGAACAGAAGTCAGTCATCCAACCTCCGTTTTATTAATGTCCCTGAAAAAAGTGAAGGAAGAGACACAGTCGTCTTCTTGAAGCAGCTGATTCCACTACTTCTTGGCAAGGAGAACTTTCCAACTGGGCCGGTCATCGAAAGGGCTCACTGCTCTCCAGCATTCAGCACTAGATCTGCTCCTAGACCCATCCTGGTCAAGTTCTTAAATTTCCAGGACAAAGTGAGGATTTTACATCTGGCCAGGGAGAGAAAAGAGCTCACCTATATGGGCGCTCGAGTCCATATTTATCCCGACTTCAGTGCTGCTTTGATCAATAAACGCTGCTTTGATCAATAAACGCCGGCAGTTTGATGCTGTCAAAAAGAAACTTCGTGCCGCTGATATCAAATACTCTCTGCTGTATCCTTGCACGCTGAGAGTGATGGTGGATGGAAAGCCAAAACTGTTCCGCTGTCCCGAGGAAGCTGGGACTTTTTTCCGAGACCTGTCCTCTTCCCCATGACAGTACTGTGAGTAGATCATTAATGTATCCCCTTGCAGATTTATTTAACTTGTCTCTGTCTACTTGCTCAATTCCCCCTATATGGAAATGTGCCAGAGTGACCCCTCTTTTTAAAGGTGGAGACCCATCTGACATGAATAATTATCGACCAATTTCTATTATTTGTACCATTGCTAAAATCTTTGAGAAACTTATTTTCAAGCAATTATCACAATACATCAATTTATTCAACATTTTATCTCCATTCCAATCAGGCTTTAGACCTAATATTCCACCACCACGGCTCTTCTAAAATTTACTAATGATGTGTTCTCATCCTTTGATAAAGGCCAACTGACAGGTGCAATTTTTATCGATCTTTCTAAGGCTTTCGATATGGTTGATCACTACCTCCTACTTGATAAGCTCTATTCTATTGGTTTAAATCAAAATGCTCTCCTTTGGTTTAATGCCTATTTTCATAATAGACGTCAGTGTGTTGTCATTCAAGGTTCTCAGTCGGACTATTTAATTGTCGAAAAGGGTGTTCCACAAGGTACCACCTTGGGACCACTTCTTTTTTCTATCTTTATCAACGACCTAACTCAAATATGCTCAAATTGTCTTGTTCATCTTTATGCTGATGACACTGTTATTTACATTTCTAACTCTGATATATTACAAATTCAGAATTCTTTACAGCTCGATTTTAATTTGGTCCAAAACTGGTTTCATAACAACAAACTTGCATTGAATAAAAAGAAGTCCTGCAGCATGGTGTTTGGTACGCAACATAATTGTTCAAATTACTTGGATTTGCATATTCATTTTGTTGATGGTTCACCCCTTGAGAAAGTTGATTCATTCAAATATCTTGAACTTTGGATTGACCATGAACTCTCCTTCAAGCCCCATATTGAATTTATTATAAAACGAACATATGGTTGTCTGAGTTCACTTTATCGCTCAATTAATTGTTTTACTTTTCAAGTCAGAAAAAGAATAATTTCTCAGTTGATACTACCTATTATTGATTATTCTGATATTGTCTATCAAAACACCTCTGACACTTATCTTGTATATAATTCTCTTTGTAGATTTGTCTTGAGGTGTCCATATAGAACTCATCATTGTTCCATGTATGAATCACTTAATTGGTTGCAGCTGAAATCTAGAAGGCAATTTCACTGGGTTCAGTTTATTTTCAAATGTGTTCATTTTAATTGTCCTTCCTATTTGAAACATTTTTGGTTCCATGTAGATCTTCATATTCACTCAGACATATGCAACATCCCTTTTTTCTTTGTCCCAAGAATTTTCAAAGAAGTTGGACGCAGGTCATTTCAATACAAAGCTCCATCAGACTGGAATAATCTTCCCCTTTTTCTGAGATATATTACCTCTTTCCGTTGCTTCAGGACATCTTTATTTTCTCATCTTAAAACAACCTGTTCATGTTTTTAATTTTTGTGTACTTATGATCCTCAGTTTATTTGTGCTACATACAATCTGAAGACAAACTGTTGCAATTGTTCTTTATGCGGATGTAATTGATTTAAATATGGTCATTGTATCAAATTTTTCTATTCTAACAGCAGAGGGCTGGGGGTCTGGGTGGGAGATGGTGAGCAAGCTGTCTGTATCTGTGTATTTGCAGTATATGTTTGTTATGTAATGCTGTTTTGTCTGTATGTGTTTTTGTATTTGTGTCTATAGGACCCCCTCGAAAATGAGATGCTACATCTCAAGGGGTCATCCTATCCTTTCAATAAATTCCTTTCATATCATACACAGACACATTCTCAGTTTATACACTGAATAAAAGACACTAGGAGATATTGGGTTTGGGGTTTTTGACTTAAAACTACACATTTTACATAATTTTGGACCATTATTATTACGAGTTAAATAATTATTTTATTATTTATCACAGTCTTAAGTCTGAACATTTAATTCTTCTGGAAATGTTTTACCAGTAAAATCATATTCTATAAATCAGAACAGCAGATTCAGAAAACGTTTACATAATGTTTCATTAATTATATTTGTTCAAAAAATTACACCACCCTCGTCCATACCAGGCGCCTTTACAATAATAAATATATACATACATTTACATAAAGCAGCATATTTGTCCACTCCCATGTTCATAAGAGTATTAAATACTTGACAAATCTCCCTTTAAGGTACATTTAGAGCAGATGAAAAACGTGTGATTAATCACGATCAAATATTTGAATCGATTGACGGCCCTAGTATTAACCAATGTGTATGGAAACTGACAAAAAAAAGGTAACGCTTAAAATGTATTATTATTTTTGGTGCAACTATATTTTCTGCTGGTGCAACCAATGTAAAAAGTAAGTCGGGGGCCACATTTGGATTGTTTTTTAAGAACAGTTAAATGATAAGTGGTGTATGAATAACCACACAATATTAGATACTTTTTATGTTATCAATTTATTGTGTTTATGTTACATGTTCTTGTCTGTTCATGTCAATTAAACTTTAAAGCTCAGTTGTGCCCCTGTGTTGTACGTTGCACTTCTTGCATCTGGGATTTGCTTCTCACTGACCTGGAATTAATGACAACAAAGAGATATCCAACAGCAGGGCACAACACACACACACACACACACACGCACACACACACACACACACACTAGAGGAGCATCATCATGTGCTATATATAAATAAGTCACAGACCTATACACACAAATCCACACCACCCCGCTGGCCATGGCATGCACAGGACACGCAATGCTAAATATATTTGATGCAGCCGACACACAAGCACACAGATGCACATACACACCCCTACTTAATGCATGTGACATACTGTACATGTGTGGCTGTGGCACACACGTCACACGCGATGCCCTGAACTGTGTGCCCTCCTGTTGTTTGCAGCAGTTTAGGAACAATAGAGCATAAAGTGACTGATGCACTGCTGAATAAAACCTCTGAGGAGACACGTCCCTTCAAACATGTGAAGACTGTAAATTTGACCAAACTAGAGACCATCTTTTGATGGTATCACACCAGCCGCCAAGCTAAATCAGGCCAGGGGCATAAAGTGTGTGTAGACGGGGAGGGGGAAGGAGGGGGGGCAATAGTCCCTTCCCAACTTCCTACCCCCTACTTCCGGCATCCTTGCTTGGACCAAAACCACCTTCAAACTCTGCTTTTATTTTGACAAAATCCCATCTGCCATCTCCTCTCCACTGCTTTCTCTTGATGTTTAGGTTGTGTTGTGCAGTTCTGAGATACAATTCTGGGAATAATTCTCACACATCACAGTTTACTTTCAGGTAACATGACTGAATTTTGAGCATAGCTTGGAGGTGTGAAATCCGAGGGGACCCGATGTGCTGATGTAAGGTTCAGCGTCTTTGTACTCCAAACTATGATTATGACAGTGCAAAGCACTTCTGCCACCGTGTCTAAAAGACATATCAACAGAAAGCATCCACCTCCATCAAGGTGACCCAACCAACCAGCTGTCAGCAGTGTGTCGGATGTGATCCCTCACTGGCTTCCCAGCAGCCAACACTCTCAAACAATTGGAATGCACCACTAAGTCTGCTGGAAATGTCTCAGCCTAAACTCAATGAAACGTTGCTTAACCTTGCCCCGAAGCTCAAACCTTTTTTTTTTTTACTTCCGTATATTGTCTGCTGCTAGCTGACCTTTTCATAAATGGTGGGCTACTCATGATAATTAATACCTCCAACAGAGGAGGTTAACTAAAACAGGATGGTGCAACACAGCTAATAAGCTACGTAAACTTTCTCCATCTTGGACTCTCCGGCTCTTCATCCTTACGCTCAAAGATCAACACTGTCAAGACGGCTTGCTGTTGGTCAAACGGCAAATTCACAAGTCAAAGTTCATTAAAGTTACAGTTGACACAAAAATGTTGCAGATTTATTTCGCCGTGAGTGACCCACTACGATCCATACGAGCGACCCACTACGATCCATACGAGCGATCCACTACGATCCATACGAGCAACCTACTACGATCCATACGAGCGATCCACTATGATCCATACGAGCGATCCACTACGATTCTTATGAGCGATCCACTACAATCCATACGAGCGACCCACTACGATCCATACGAGCGACCCACTACGATCCATACGAGCGATCCACTACGATTCTTATGAGCGATCCACTACGATCCATACGAGCGACCCACTACGATCCATACGAGCGATCCACTACGATTCTTATGAGCGATCCACTACGATCCATACGAGCGACCCACTACGATCCATACGAGCGATCCACTACGATTCTTATGAGCGATCCACTACGATCCATACGAGCGACCCACTACGATCCATACGAGCGACCCACTACGACCCATACGAGCGACCTACTACGATCCATACGGCCCGGGAGACAAACCCAAATGGAGCCAAACACTGTAAATGTGTGAACACGCCCTGCTTCACATAGCATGTATGTACAGTACATATGTTCTGCATGACCTATGGATGCTCTGCCTCCTTCCAACATTGCGTGATCATTTATGTTTTATTGTTTGAAGTCAACCATAAAGGACTCTTTTCATGCATGTGTGTGTTTTCTCCAGGCACACAGAATCACATCAATCCTGTCTGTTTGTCTTCTCTTTACCTCTCTGTCTGTTTCAGTCTCCATCTCTATTTCTACATCTCTCTGTCTATCCATCTCCCCCCCCCCTCTCTCTTCATACCTGTCTCTCTGTGTGTGTCTCTCACCCCTCCATCCTGTCTCTGTCTCTCTGTGTGTCTCTCACCCCTCCATCCTGTCTCCGTCTCTCTGTGTGTCTCTCACCCCTCCATCCTGTCTCTGTGTTAGGAAGTCAGACCAAAGTGGCTTAAAGAGTAGGAGGCAGACTGGGGAAACATTGTCCAGTTTAAAAAATGTTGTATTTATTTACACCTGTACACGTGTAACCAAATATATATCAAAAAGAGTAACCCAACGTGCACACATCTACACGCAGAGATCCTACCCCGTACCAGCCCAAAAGCCACTGCTTATATAGTCTCCTCAATGATGAAGAGTCACTCTTCAGCAGGCTGTACCATGTTGTCAGTAAACCCAGAGCCTTCTCTGAGAAGTGTTAACTAATTTTAGTGGGTACTTCTCACTAAAACTAGTAGAACAACACTCTTCACACATTCATACATCACATACATTTGTCATCATAGTTAATCTGAAAACAATACATCACAAAATTACTTTTCCCAAATGAACCTTCCCCCCCCTCATTTGGTCTGCTCCGGTGACATCACTGATGATGTCACTCAGTGTATAAAATCAGGAAGTGGCTGGGTGCCTCCCCCTTTTATCTATGCAACACATGGTGAGTATGAGAGAAAGAAAAGAAGTGAATAACTTAACCAAACTTCACAATGCTGGTCAGTGTTTTAATTTAACCACAAAGTTGTACTTACTAGTGATGGCGAGATGAAGCCTCATGAAGCTTTGAAGCTTTCCAGCAAATTGGTTCGGAAAAGGGTTCATTGCTCGAGGCTTCATGTGCTCACGAAACCACCTGGTGGTCAAAGAGTGTAAAACAGGCAAATATGATCTTAACCATGTGATAAGATAAGATATTCCTTTATTTGTACAGCAGCAAAGGGGATAGAGCAAAAAACAAGATGCATCAGCTAACACAGTAAAAAAAATAGCTAAACAAAGTGTAACAAAATATGAACCAAGTATAAAGATAGGAAGTATAAAAATAGGAACAGTATATACAGTATTGACAATAAACAGACTATTAACAAAATTGCACAAGTGGAAAATGATATTGCACAGTGAGAATTAAATGAAAATCCACCTGAAAATATCAGGTTATTGTCAGTTTGTCAGTTTTTGGTGTGTAAGTGCTCTACTGGGAGCAGTGCTGGTTGTGGTCTACTGGGGACACAGATCCGTGATATAATGTATCTTGGGCCAGTAAAGGCTGTTGGGAATGACTATAAACAATGAAAAAAAATCTATTACCATGTAATCAATTTATATATATATCATATATAATAAAATGTCTATTTAGTAAGTATATTATGAGTATATAAGATACATGTATAATAAACTGTCATTGTTTTGTGAGTAATGCATCTTATGTGTGTAAACCAATCCTTTGGTCAATAATTGTATTGTAGTGTAATATAATATAATAATTGCAGGAGGGGTAATATTAGTGTTCTGTGTCACTTCTGGAAAGTGGCATTAGTTGAACCAGTGAAGATCTGAACCACTTCATGAACCAGTCAGCGGTATGGCCGGGCAGCGAGGCTTCGGATGTCATCAATGACGTCATTGGTCTAAAACGATACAAGCCTCGATACGCGCATCGCAGGAAACTTCCTGGATTACTCGACACGCGCTCCGAAGCCTCGGCACAGCACGTAACATCACTAGTACTTACTGTCAAACACAAACAAACCCGGGATAGAATGTGTCTGCAAGTTACATTTGATGGAACTGTGGATAAATAATGACTAAACAAGCATGGTTAAATTAATATGAAATGTTGGGGATAAATGGTGTTTACTCACCCGTTTTGTCACACTCTGTCTCTCTGTGTGTCTCTACCCTCCATCCTGTCTCTGTCTCTCTGTGTGTCTCTCACCCCTCCATCCTGTCTCTATCTCTCTGTGTGTCTCTAACCCTCCATCATGTCTCTGTCTCTCTGTGTGTGTCTACCCTCCATCCTGTCTCTGTCTCTCTGTGTGTCGCTAACCCTCCATCATGTCTCTGTCTCTCTGTGTGTCTCTACCCTCCATCCTGTCTCTCTGTGTGTCTCTCACCCCTTCATCCTGTCCCTGTCTCTCTGTGTGTCTCTAACCCTCCATCCTGTCTCTGTCTCTCTGTGTGTCTCTCACCCCTCCATCCTGTCTCTGTCTCTCTGTGTGTCTCTCACCCCTCCATCATGTCTCTGTCTCTCTGTGTGTCTCTACCCTCCATCCTGTCTCTGTCTCTCTGTGTGTCTCTCACCCCTCCATCCTGTCCCTGTCTCTCTGTGTGTCTCTAACCCTCCATCCTGTCCCTGTCTCTCTGTGTGTCTCTCACCCCTCCATCCTGTCCCTGTCTCTCTGTGTGTCTCTCACCCCTCCATCCTGTCCCTGTCTCTCTGTGTGTCTCTCACCCCTCCATCCTGTCCCTGTCTCTCTGTGTTTCTCTCTGTGTGTCTCTCACCCCTCCATCCTGTCTCTGTGTGTCTCTACCCTCCATCCTGTCTCTGTCTCTCTGTGTGTCTCTAACCCTCCATCCTGTCTCTGTCTCTCTGTGTGTCTCTCAACCCTCCATCCTGTCTCTGTCTCTCTGTGTGATTCTCCTGTCTATCCATCCTACTTTGCTTCCTCTTTATTTCTCTCTCTCTCTCTCTCTCTCTCTCTCTCTCTCTCTCTCTCTCTCTCTCTCTGTGTGAGAAGGGTAACCTACTTACAGCACAGCTGTGTGATGAATAATGGAGGAGAGACAGTTACTATCAGCAGGATCCCTCCTTTCATCTCCTCTCCTTCCCTCCCTCCTAAGTTTCTCCTCACCTCCTTTCTCCTTTGCTTTTCTTTCTTTTGAGGATTTGTTTAACAAAAATGGATTAACTGGCCAATTGTGAAAGCAGTATATAATCTAATATTTAATAGTATTCTGGTTTTATAAAAAATATACATTACAATACATTCATGCATGAAATGTCACATATAAACAGTTTCACAGCAGTTTTAAAAAGTGTCTTTTGAAGCCAGGCTGTGTAACAGCAGCCATCAATAGCAATCACATGACACAAACTGGCACGTTAAGTTTCCTTTAGGGCTGTCAATCCATTCAAATAGTTATTGCATGTTTTTTAACTGTTCTAAATGTACCTTAAAGAGAGATTAGTCAAGTATTTAAACCTTTTATCAACATGGTTGGGAGAGGACAAATATGCTGCTTTATGCACAGTGCACACAGATTCTTTAAATTCAACTTTCCTCTCAAATTATAATCATCCTCTCTGTCAAAGAACATTTTTTATATATTCCCTGGTAGTAAATTATTTCTTGTTTTATACATTATTTGTGTTGTGTAAAATTGTACTAGATCCATAAATTTCAAGGCATTTGACTTTAAAAACAGAATATTAGTGTGTTCTTATTAACCTTATTAAGTATTGTGGTTTTATAAAAAAAATATACTTGTACAATATCACACCACATTCATTCATTCAACATCACATATAAACAGTTTCACACCAATTTTGAAAAGTTTATTTTTTAAGCCAGACTGTGTAACCTGCAGCAATTACATGACACACGTTGGCACGTTATGTTCACTTAGTGTTTGACTTTGTGATGAAACCACTGAAATGTTTCTCTGTGACATGCTTAAACTAGCACAAGTAGAGAAATGTCAAAAATTGACTCAGTAATGGCAGTGAAACAGCAATATCTATGTAAACTAGGGCTGTCAAAATTAACGCAATAATAACCCATGAACACAAATTCGTTTTAACGCCACTAATTTCGTTAACACATTAACGCAACTTGTGATTCTCAGGTTGTAGCGGCTCAGTTTTGAAGCTAGAGTGAAGATCCTGGTATCATATGAACCTATAGAACCTGATGAATCCATCGGTACCGACCATGTCATACTAGCTGGTCATGAAGGAGGCCAAATAATGCTCCAAACTTACGCTAAAATAAGATGAGGAGAAACTGACATTGCCAGTATATTTGCTCACTTTCATGTTGAGTATTAAAGCGTGGGGTTAATCGTGTTTAACTCTGGATGATAATGTGATTAATCGAGATTAAACATTTGAATGGATTGACAGTCCTAAAATAAACATTAGCTAACTTTAGCCATCATAAGTGTCATCACTGCCTCATTCACTCATTCCCTGTTTCAGTGGTCACCAACCTTTTCTTCTCTTGTCTGAATATAAGTCGAGATGTTCACAAATGAGAGATAACAGCCGACAGGAGCGCTGGGCGATAATTCAACGTTATCATTTATGGACTTTCAGTGGAAATGTATTGTGATAATATGATCATCGTGTGTAGTTTTACAAAATAATGTTCAACTTAATGGTTCCAAGAAAATGTATTCATATCTAAGAAAAGTCATTTGTTTTCATTTGACATGTATGAGCAGTTTGATCTGATGAAACAGTGGAACTAGTTCACTGAATATGAGAACATAAATGTGACCCATATATAACCTCTTACCCACCATTCCCCTCCATCCCTCCTTTACACTCTTTTACCCTCCACCTCCTCCATCTCCTCCACTCTTCTCACCCCTCCATTCACACTCTCTTCCCCTTCATGAACACCGTCTGTCTGCTCATTGTTCTCATTTCTCTTCTTCACAGCCCTTTATTGACTTCTTGTGTGCTCTGCCATGGTTCCATGGTCTCTGGCTGTTTATTACTGCTTGACTTGCCTGGTCAAAGTATTATATGCTTCATCTAAATGTGCACATTTAGTTTGAGGTAATACGACTGGCTTTTAACTGGCCCATATTAAGCCCCTGTTGCTTTCCCTCTATGTGCAACGTCTCCAGTATTCCTTTTACTGATTAAACACAAATTAATTTAGAAATGTACGTCATGTAAGCAGATCATCATCATTATCAATAAAGGTCTTAAAATGAGATTTTGACCCTGTTTTCCCGACAGATCATGTTCATGTGATAGAGCTTAAATAGCTCAACAACTATGGGATGGATTGCCATGAAATGTTATACAGACATTCATGGTGCCCAGAGGATGAATCCCACAGACTTTGGTGATCATCTGACTTTTCTTCTATCGCCATCATCATCAACAGGTCAAAACTGTAATTTATCACCAAATAGCAGCAAAAGGAATAGGCCCTTTTCACAACAGCCATTTTTACATTTTGACATTCTAGCAGGGTGAACACAGGTGTAATTGATAACTAACTAATGATTCATTATCATCCCATTCTATGTACAGTAGTGTGTAACAGCCATTCCAGTGAGCCAGCATGCACAATACCAGCGCCCTGGCCCACCTCAATGGAACAGGGCCATAATTAATGTTATTGATTACACCTGTGTTCACCCTCGTGTCTAGAAGGGAACCCACAAATTGCGAAAGCTGATCTGAGATCTGCAAAAACTTGCAAGGCTCGCCCCCCGACGACCTATCCTTAACCTTAACTATTCGAGATGAATGCCTAACCTTAACTATTCGAGATCAATGCCTAACCTTAACTATTCGAGATCAATGCCTAACCTTAACTATTCAAGATCAATGCCTAACCTTAACAATCTCATGATCGCTTCCCCAGTTTGCTGGCTCCCGTCTGCTGATGTGTAGAGTGTCAGTACACAGTGATATCACTGGTGGATGTGGTTACAGGTGCAACACCTGAGGCTTTTCAGCCTGGTGGTCAGTTACTCTGTAAACCTGCATTAACTGATTTGATTTGGTCCCTTGAGGGCAGCAGAAACAAGTTGTGAACACAACACTGACATACTATCACCTTTTAAAGGGGAACTATGGACATTTTCAAAAGTCATACATGGTATTCCTGTTGGGGACGCAGATAGGAGCTGGTCTAGTTATTAGAAAATATTAAAGATAATTATCAATATCAATAAAATTAATATTAATAAATTATCAATATATATTGATAATAACAGGGCACCAAATTATGTTGGTACATAAGCTCAAAAAGAGTAATTAATAACTATGAAATGGAGAGATGTTCTAGACGACACTGAGAACAGCCAGGAGAACGTTGTGAGTATATGAGAACATGTTCTGTTTCACTACTGACGACACTACAATAGAAGAAAGCTCATCTGGTAGAAAAACACAAGACAACCATTCTGTGGGCCTCCCATTCATTGTCTATGGATTAATTTGCTGAAATTGATTTTGGAAAATGGGTGTAGCTCCCCTTTGAGTTGACATGGCGAACTCGTTAGCAAACAGATGCTTTTTTTACATCCAGCAGTTATGGAGCACCATTATCTTCATTATGAGTCATATTTCTGCCACCTAGTGAATGGAAGACCAATATTCACTCTCTCTTTGCTCAGTTTTTGGTCTCCACCAACTACGCCGACCGCTTTCACATTGTCACATTGTTTTCACATTGTTTTCACATTGTTTTCACATTGTTTTTACA
Organism: Sebastes aleutianus; assembly: GCA_916700875.1. Taxonomy (NCBI): domain Eukaryota; kingdom Metazoa; phylum Chordata; class Actinopteri; order Perciformes; family Sebastidae; genus Sebastes; species Sebastes aleutianus. The sequence goes on along the minus strand of CAKAKS010000044.1, from coordinate 110,873 downwards.
TTGCCATTTGATACATTGTTATAGTAGAAATATATAGCTGCTTTAAAGGAGTAATTTGAGAGAGTGGTACATAATTTAACAAGTGTCTCTGCCTGTAGCACCATGCCGGATGCTGCTTGTCCTTATCTCCTCCATCCAGGCTCCACTCTGTTATTCTACAAGATATTATGAAGACCAAAAATGTGAACTGAAATCTACTATTTATTAACCACCAACCCTGATAACCAGCTGCTCTTCAGTCTCTTCTGGGGCTGGCCGGTAGATGCTGGCTGATCTCGGACTGCTTCATCCTGTTCAGACTGTACTTGACAAGTCACATTGGATATCTTATTTTTGGCCTTAGCCATCATTCACTGCCACCGCTTCCCTAACATGTGGTTGTCCCATTATCGTTGTCTAGCCCCTATGCCCTACTGACCAAATAAAGACATGAAATAAAAATAAATAGTTCCCATAAAAACACATTTTATGTGTCTCTCTTTCATACCTTCCCCATCGATCTCTCACTACTCCCCGCACCCTCCTTTCACCAGTTTCACTGAGTTGTATCTACTTACTGAGCTGGAATAAACCACATTCTGTCATATTATGTCCTGGGCAGTCTAGTAGTTTCCCTGTGTTTCCCTGTCCTTTTGTCTCCTGTGTGTTTTACCCTGTTAGTCTGGTCTGTCTGTCAAGAAGGAGGTGTGGCCATCTCCTCCTCCCTCTCCTGGGCGGTGGTTGCTGGAGCAGCTGACACCAATCATCTAATCAAGACACAGGCTGTATTCGAAACTGCATACTATACTAGTAGTACGTACTGATTTGGCCAAAATGTAGTATGTAGTATGCAGTATGCAAACAAAAGCAAAATCTCCAGTATGCCAAAAATACCCGGATGTCGTACTGATTTGGAAAAATTCTCCAGTATGCATCAGACCAGTCTATCTCGCCTTCTGTATCCCACAATGCAAAGCGTCGGAACAGCACAGGCTACCGGTACAAAAACAGCAGCCAAAAGCTGCTCGTTTTTTACGTTTTTTGTAGCCATTTCGACACTAAATTCACTTCTGAACGTTTTTGAGGCGAGAAATCAACTGTGTAGATTATTAATATCGGCAGTTTTACGAAGTTAGATGGCGAAATCGAACATTTGTTCCACCGTTGTCGGAGTTTAGAAGCTCCATAAAATACCATGACAGCCAGCTAGTGCCTGCCGGGGTCGCTGCCAGCAAGCCGGGTAGTCACGCTCAGAGACCGCTATGAGCTGCTGGAGCTCACTCCGGTCTCGTAGACGAGGCTTTTATTTCCTTGTTGACGGATAGTTTGTTTAAATATCACAACACAGATGTCCATTATAAATGAACAGGAACCTGTGTTTTTATCTGCCTTTTTGGAGTTGAAAAGCTCCACAATCGCCCGCGGGCGTAGCTCGCTGGAGAGCCGGTCAGTGACGCTCACAGAGCGGCTGCTGAGCAGCAGAGTGGCGAGGGAAGATGAGAGGGAAAGAGCAGCTTCTGACGGGGCAGAGAGATTCCTGCTGAGACAACATTACACTTTTTTAGCATTTCTCTAATATCTGGAGGGAGATCAGTCCACCTTTTTTTTGCTGTAACTGAAAAAGCAGTTTGAGTAAATGTTGTGGATCAATATTTTATATTTCCCGTCTCTCCTTGTTGATGATCCTGTTTGTCGGACTTCATTATGAGCTGTTAGAATAAATAGTTTAAACCTGCAGTATCTTATAAAGTAAACAAGCACAACATAAACAACAAAATCAAAATTGTATTTTTTGATAATATTGTAATAGTGGTACAAGTTTGTTTTTTTGTCCTGTGCTTTAAGAGCTGGTTTAAAGACTAAAGCCTCGTCTAGCATACTGCTAAATACATCACTTTAACTGTCACATACTGCATACTACTCAGGAACGCAGTATGCATTATGTACTGTATACTGCATACTGCGCTCCTCAGTAGTATGCAGTATGCGGTTTCGAATACAGCCACACTCTGCAGTATATCAACCCTGGTCTTCCTGCCACTCATCGCCAGATCGATTTCGTCGCCACAGTGGTAGTACGCTTTTAGGCTCACTTACCTTGCTCATTAGCTTCCTTTTTTGACTTTGTTCCTGCTCACTTTGTTCCTGTTGTGCTCATCCTGTTTCTGTCCTTTTGCCCTAGTGCGGTATACTTACCTGCCAGCTGCCTCCGCTTCCTGCTGTACCTGCCTGCTCACTCTCCAACCTCGTTGCTTCCTTGTGGATCACAGTGGACTGGGATCACCATCTAGAGGAACTCTGGAACCCCATTCCCCATGCTCCTCGCTCCCCTTTAAGACTTTCAGTCTTCATTCATCCACAACAGAATTGGAGAACTCTGCCCTGTCCACCATTTTTAAATTTATTATTATCAATAAATTCTTTCTTGTTACACCTTTAAAACCGGACTAGTGTGTGCTGCTTTTGGGTCCACGTTTTGTTTAACCAGAACATAACACATTCACCACTAAAGTGGAATCTGTTGGTCTGCCTGTCCACATGTTTCTCTCTGTAGCTGCTGTCTGAGCTACGATGGCAGATTAAAGAGAAGAAAGAAAAGACGTGGAAGACATTGCCAGCCATACCTGCTGCAGTTAGAGCTGTTGAGGTGTGAGAGAGCCTGTCAGAGGACTGCTCAGCTCAGTGATTCTTCAACTGTTGTTTGGGCTGTAGATATAAACCAGTATGTCTGCCGTGATGGTGTGTGTGTGTTGTAACAACACAGTCATATAGTGAAATAGTCATGAAATTTAATCTATTTGATTTATGTACATAGACATGAATTTGCCTTTTTTTCGTGACTCTCGGCACAATTTTCAACAACGCATTTTTCATGCATTTTCCTACGAATGTCCAGCAACACGTGATGCACATTTTTCTGCTCCAGTCTTTTCAAAATAAAACTACTTGGTTAGGTTTAGGGAAAGATCGACTTGGTTAGGTTTTGGAAAAGATCGACTTGGTTAGGTTTAGGAAAAGATCGACTTGGTTTGGTTTAGGCAACAAAACTACTTAGCTTTAGGAAAAGATGGTGGTTTGGTGCTGTAACTTAAGAATAACTTTATAAAATTAATAAATCAAAGTTGACTTCTGGTTTCACCCGGAACACCAACACTGTTCTCTTGAAAAATGTGAAATACATGTCTATGTACATGAATTAATACATTAAATTTCGTGACTATTTCATGAACTGCTGTGCGACTGGGCTGGTTATAAGTTGACCAAAGGTCAATATTTCTATTCATGTGTTTGTGTGTCTGTGTCAAAGAGAGAGATAAAGAGAGGCACAGTACATAAATTGCAATCCATAAAGCCATGCTGCTATGAAACAGGTTAAGCACTACCCAAAATCCATAAAAGTATCATGAATCAGCCATGCGAATATCTTTGTATGACAACTGTGCACATTTGCCTAAATGCTTACATTCGGCCTGGCTGTCGGAGGGCAGATTCACAATGCCGACCCTCCAAAATCATACAAGACCTCTTTTTCGGTTCATGATCGAGATCAGTGCAGGAGCTGCAGTGATCACTGTTGGAAAATAAGCATGTACAAATATGACATCATTGATATGCAAAGTGTGACTGATCACTGCGCAACAATTATCCAGCTCATATTTCATTTATTTGAACATTGACACTGACAGTCTCTCACAGTACCATCTCATTGTGTTCCTTGTGTGAAGGATTTATATGGATTCATGCCTTTCACTGTACCTAAATCTTTTTTCATTTAACCTACTAACCCTCATCCTCATCTTCATCCTCATCTTACTCTTTGTTGGTACTTGCCCCCCCCCCACTCATTTTGTCCTCTTCCCTGCCTCCATGGTTTCCATAGATTTAATGTGTATCGATTAACAGGCAGCAATGAATGTGATGTGTTTCCCCGTTCTCCGCTCATATTTTAACCAGCAGCTAATCAATACAGGGAGGCCTCACAGCCAGGACATACTGTAGGCTTACTGAGAGCCGAGGATGGAACTGTGAGTTAGTGGCGGCGGGGCATTAGACATGTTAGAATCTAAGCATTCATGCATGAACAGGTGCTAATGTGCCTCTTCGTCTGCATGTGCAAAAAAATATGAAAACACATGCACTATTTAGAATGCAGTTGTAAACACTCTGCAAGCTTCTATAAAGCAGTCAGGTCACGTTGGACAGGAAATCAGAACCAGGCAGGTGAGACACCATACACACCACACCATACCACACAACATACCACACATACCATACCACAGCATACCACGCACCATACAACACCACACCATACCACACCATACCATACCACACCACACCATACCACACCATACCATACTACACCATACACGCCACACCATACCATACCACACCATACCACACAACATACCACACCACACACACCATACCACACCATACCACGCACCATACCACACCACACCATACCATACCACACATACCATACTACACCATACACACCACACCATACCACACACCATACACACTACACCATACCATACCACACACCATACTACACCATACACACCACAACACACCATACCATACCACACCATACTACACCCCTACAGACCACACCATACCCTACCACACACCATACCACACCATACACACCACACAACATACCACACACACCACACCACACACACCATACCACAACACACCATACCATACCACACAACATACCACACCATACCATACCACACACTATACCATACCACACAACATACCACACACACCATACCACACCATACCATACTGCACCATACACACCACACCATACCACACAACATACCATACCACACACAACATACCACACCATACCACGCACCATACCACACCACACCATACCACACCACACATACCATACTACACCATACACACCACACCATACCACACACCATACACACTACACCATACCATACCACACACCATACTACACCATACACACCACACCATACCATACCAGACAATACTACACCCCTACACACCACACCATACCCTACCACACACCATACCACACCATACACACCACACAACATACCAAACACACCACACCAAACATACCATACCACACACATTATACCATACCACACAACATACCACACACACCATACCACACCATACCATACCACACACCATACACACCATACCACGCACCATACCACACCACACCACACCACACACCACACCATACCACACACATCACACACCCCACACCACACACAGCATACCACACACAACACACCACACCACACACACACCAAACCACACACACCATACCACACCACACCACACACATCACACCACACCATACCATTCACACACCAAACTACACCATACACACCACACCATACCATACCACACAATACTACACCCCTACACACCACACCATACCCTACCACACACCATACCACACCATACACACCACACAACATACCAAACACACCACACCAAACATACCATACCACACACATTATACCATACCACACAACATATCACACACACCATACCACACCATACCATACCACACACCATACACACCATACCACGCACCATACCACACCACACCACACCACACACCACACCATACCACACACATCACACACCCCACACCACACACAGCATAACACACACAACACACCACACCACACACACACACATTACCACACCACACCACACACATCACACCACACCATACCATTCACACACCAAACCACACACACACCATACCATACCACACCACACCACACACCACACACCACACACACACACACCACACCACACCACACCATACCACACTCACCACATCACATCACATCACACACACCACACCATACCACACACACCACACCACA
>CAKAKS010000044.1:75000-100000 GCA_916700875.1 Sebastes aleutianus | reverse complement strand
TGATAAAATCATAACTATTAGAGACAAAATTAATCACCTCCTACCGTCAACTGGTACCAATTTATCCTCAAACTTAGGAACCTTAGAAACAGCTGTACAACCTGATATATATTTAGACTGCTTTTCTCCTATCGATCTCCACAAATTAACCTCACTGATCTCCTCATCTAAATCATCTACCTGTCTCCTAGACCCTATTCCAACTAGACTGCTTAAAGAAGTTTTACCTCTAGTTAGCACCTCTTTACTGGATATGATCAATGTGTCTTTACTAACAGGCTATGTACCACAGTCCTTTAAAGTAGCTGTAATTAAACCTCTTCTTAAAAAGCCCACTCTTGATCCAGAGGTCCTAGCCAACTATAGACCTATATCTAACCTTCCCTTTACCTCCAAAATACTCGAGAAAGTAGTTGCCAGTCAGCTGTGTGACTTTCTACAGAACAATCATTTATTCGAAGATTATCAGTCAGGATTTAGAGTGCACCATAGCACAGAGACAGCACTAGTGAAAATTACAAATGACCTTCTAATGGCATCGGACAAAGGACTTGTCTCTGTACTTGTCTTGCTAGATCTCAGTGCTGCTTTCGACACCATTGACCATGACATCCTATTACAAAGACTGGAACATTTAATTGGCATTAAAGGAACTGCACTAAGTTGGTTTAAGTCCTATTTATCAAATCGATCTCAGTTTGTACATGTCAACGATGAGTCCTCCATGTACGCCAAAGTTAGTCACGGAGTTCCACAGGGTTCTGTACTTGGACCAATTCTATTTACCTTATATATGCTTCCCTTAGGCAATGTTATTAGAAAACACTCCATAAACTTCCATTGTTATGCAGATGATACCCAATTATATCTATCAATCAAGCCAGACGAAACAAACCAGTTAACTAAACTTCAAGCATGCCTTAAGGACATAAAAACCTGGATGACCTGCAATTTCCTGATGTTAAACTCAGACAAAACTGAAGTTATTGTACTAGGCCCTGAGCACCTCCGAAACAAATTATCTAATGATATAGTTACTTTAGATGGCATTGCCCTGGCCTCCAGCACCACCGTAAGGAATCTGGGAGTTGTCTTCGACCAGGATATGTCCTTTAACTCTCACATAAAACAAACCTCACGGACTGCCTTCTTTCATCTACGTAACATTGCGAAGATCAGGCACATCCTGTGTCAAAATGATGCAGAAAAATTAGTCCATGCATTTGTTACCTCTAGACTCGATTACTGCAATTCCTTATTATCAGGCTGCTCCAATAAGTCTCTTAAGACTCTCCAGTTGATCCAGAATGCTGCAGCACGTGTACTGACTAGAACTAGAAAAAGAGATCATATTACGCCTGTATTAGCTTCTCTGCACTGGCTGCCTGTAAAATCCAGAATAGATTTTAAAATCGTCCTCCTCACCTACAAAGCGCTAAACGGTCAGGCCCCATCATATCTTAAAGAGCTCATAGTACCCTACTACCCCACTAGAGCACTGCGCTCACAGAATGCAGGGTTACTTGAGGTTCCTAGAGTCTCCAAAAGTAGAATGGGAGCAAGAGCCTTCAGCTATCAAGCTCCTCTTCTCTGGAACCAGCTCCCAGTTTCAGTCCGGGAGGCAGACACCGTCTCTACATTTAAGAGTAGGCTAAAGACTTTCCTCTTTGATAACGCTTATACTTAAGCTGCTATAGGCATAGACTGCCGGGGGACTTCCTATGACACACTGTCATAAGGAACTTCCTATGACACACTGAGCTCCCCTCTCCTTATGTATATACTCATGTCCCATGTCCATGTTGTTACTAACTTCATTCCTTCCCGGGAGTCCTTGTGCCTCCTTGTCTCGCAGCTAACCGTGGAGCGGGGTCACACCTGGAGCGAGGTCATACCTGGAGCGGGATCACACCGGGAGCGAGGTTATACCTGGAGCATGAGTACACTTGGAGCAGGGTTTCACCTGGATCTTGGTGGTCTCCGGTATTGTGGCTGCATCTGCTGCCGCGTCGGTGCCTGCTTGACACCAACTGCTACCATCCCTAATTAACTACGTCTGTACGAGGGACTACCAATGCTAACGAGGGATTTCCAACACCTAGTGACAATGTGGCAGCCTGGAGAATAACACTTCTCAATCACTGCCAAAGACATCAAGAGCTCCCAGCAAGCATGCTGATGCTGCAGGAACCAACGCACGTGCATTGATCGCAGTGACGTCCCACACCAATACACATGGACGTACTGAGGAGAGATGCTGGACAGTGCTGGCTTTCCGATAGTTGTATTATCACTCTTTCCATCCACCACTATTGGTTTTGTGTTATCAGTCCTACTTGTATTAGCTATTACAGCTGCTAGACTGCTATTGTGGCTGCTTCTCTATCTCTCTCTCTCTATCTATCTCTCTCTCTCTCTCTCTCTCTCTCACTCTCTCTCTATCTATCTATCCCCCCAGCCGGTCTCGGCAGATGGCCGCCCGCCCTGCGCCCGGTTCTGCTCCAGGTTTCTTCCCAGTAATCGGGGAGTTTTTCCTGGCCACAGCGCGCTTGGTGGATCCTGTTGGGTCTCTAAACTATGGTGTACGGTCATAGACCTGCTCTATATATAAAGCGTCTTGAGATAACTTCTGTTGTGATTTGATGCTATACAAAAATAAATTGATTTGATTTGATTTGATTTGATACCATACCACACAAACCACACCACAAAAACCACACCATACCACACAAACCACACCACACACACCATACCACACCACACCACACACACACCATACCACACCATATCACACCATACCAAACACACCACACAGACACCAAACCACACACACCATACCACACCACACCACACACCACACCACACCACACCATACCACACACCCCACACCACACACACCACACCACACCATACCATTCACACACCAAACCACACACACCACACCACACACCACACCACACCACACCATACCACACACACCACACCACACCACACACACACGCACACACACCATACCACACACACACACACACATACACACACACACACACACACACACACACACACACACACACACACACCATTCCACACCATACCACACACACCACACAAACCACACCACACACACCATACCACACAAACCAGACCACACACACCATACCACACCACACCACACACCACACACCACACACACACACCACACCACACCATACCACACTCACCACATCTCATTACATCACACACACCACACCATACCACACACACCACACCACAACACACACACACCATACCAAACACACCACACAGACACCAAACCACACACACCATACCACACCACACCACACACCACACACCACACCATACCACACACCCCACACCACACACACCAAACCACACACACCACACCACACCATACCATTCACACACCAAACCACACACACCATACCACACCACACCACACCACACACCACACTACACCATACCACACACACCACACACACCCCCCCACACACACACACACACACACACACACACCATACCACACACCATTCCACACACACACACACACACACACACACACACACACACACACACCATACTACACACACCATACCACACCACAAACACCATACCACACACACCATACCACACACACACCACACAGACACCAAACCACACACACTATACCACACCACACACCACACCACACCACACCATACCACACACCCCACACCACACACACCACACCACACCATACCATTCACACACACACACACACACACACACACACACACACACACACACACACACCATACCACACACACCATTCCACACCATACCACACACACACACACACACACACACACACACACACACACACACACACACACACACACACACACACACACACACACACACACACACCATACCACACCATACCACACAAACCACACCACAAAAACCACACCATACCACACAAACCACACCACACACGCCATACCACACCACACCACACACCACACACACACCACACCACACCATACCACACTCACCACATCTCATTACATCACACACACCACACCATACCACACACACACACACACACACACACAGACACACACACACACACACACAAACCATACCACACCATACCACACACACCACACCACACACACCATACCACAAACATCATACCGCACACACCATACCACACACACCATACCACACCACAAACACCATACCACACACACCACACCACACACCATACCACACCACACACACACACACCATACCACACACACCACACCACACACACACACACCATATCACACACACCACACCACACATACCACACACACTCTACCACACCACACACACCATACCACACAAACCACACACACCATACCACACCATACCACACCATACCACACCACACCACACACACCATACCACACCATACCACACAAACCACACCACACACACCACACCATACCACACACACACCACACACACCACACCACGCACACCATACCACACACACCATACCACAGCAGACACACCACACCACACACACACACCATACCACACACACCACACCACACACACACACCATACCACACACACACCCTACCACACACACACCACACAAACCATACCACACAAACCACACCACACACACCATACCAAACACACACACACACACCATACCACACACACACACACACACACACACACACACACACACACACCATACCACACCACACACACCATACCACACCATACTCCCTCAGCTGGGCCTGCTGCATCTACCTCACCATTCTTTCTTTGTTTGGTTTGTCACACCAGCCAACACACATTACACCATATTTTCACTCATGCACACACTACCAGCATGACTGATCTCTCTTGTACTTACACACCCCACCAGTTAGTTGATATGTTGGTTACTTTGAGTTAAATACATTTCTTGATATTGATACATCTTTGTGGCCTCCCTTTTTGTTTCCAGCCTTGAGCTAGGTGGTAACAAATGGGGGCTCGACCAGGATCAGGACTGGGAAATTGGTAAATGTAACATTTTGTTTAAGGGAGTGTTTCACACAGATTGTGCCTGACTCTGGGAGTTTGACTCTGGTATTCTTAGGGGTTACTCGGTTGACTTTATGTTGCTGGATTATTTATAGTCTAGAAAGTGTATTACTCCATAGATTTGGGCCTGGTATGGTTCACATGTGTTTTCCTGCACTGACAGTAAGAGGTAAGGGCTGCTGAATCATTTGGAACCCTTATTCCTGATAGGCATAAGCAATGTGGGCACCAGCTGTCCTCATTAACCATTTCTTTGTTTTAGTTTGTTGTTCTTGTGCAGCAAGTGGTTAGAGCCCAGGCTCGGGGGCTCTTCCATGACCGCCTAGGTGATTTTCTGAGGATTAACCGGGTTACTGGGTTTTGTGCTTAATTTATCCTGCCGCTAACCTGCATGAAGACTAGGGTTGAGTGAGTCAGCTAGTATTGGTTAGGCAGTTAGCCAGAGGGATGGGGTTACATATTTAAAGCAGCCTGTCACCTTGTCAGGTAGTGGAGAAACACATTGGCTTATTTGTGTTTATGGCCTATCTGTGGTGTGCCCTTAGGTGATAAAATTGTAAAATGGCTTCAATTGAAGACTTTTTTCGGTCACCAAGTGAAGATTTGCTAAACTCTGACAAAAAAGATCAGCTCTTGACCATTACAGTGTTGAGATTCTTAAGAAGTTAAATAAAGATGAAATGTTGGCCACATTAAAGGCCCAATTGGTGGAGAAAAAAATGTTGTCTGTCCGAGTGGAGACTGAAAGTGTACCTGTAGAAATGACTAGTGATTCTGATGAGGCTCTCCCCAAGGCAAGAAGGCCAGGTAAAGTGTCTAATCTAGCTCCTGTTCTGATGGGACTTGGAACTTGATTGACCTTTGAGCAACAAAAACAGCTTCTACAGCTGCAATTGCAACAGGAACAAAAGAGTGCTCTTGAGTTGGAAAAGTTAAGACAAGATGCCCATTTTCGGGAAGCTGAACTAGCCCATATTCAGGCACAACAGCAGTTAGAGTTTGAGCGCTATAAATTGGAGCTTATAAGTGAAGGAAAGCTTCAGACTGAGCCACAAAAGGCTGAGGGGCCGGCATTTGTTGTCCCTCTTTCTCCGTCCTTTGATGTTGCCGTAAATTTACGGTTAATTAAAAAGTTTAATGAAAGGGACCCAGACCTTTTCTTTGTATTGTTTGAACATTTGGCATGCACAAGATTGGTCTAATGCTGAGCGCACCTTACTACTTCAGTGTGTGCTCACAGGCAAGGCACAGGAGGCTTTCTCAGCCTTGAGTTTTGCTGATAGTGGTAGCTACCAGTTGGTTAAAGCTGCAGTATGAACTGGTACCTGAAGCCTATCGTCAGCGGTTCCGATCACTCAGAAAGGAGAAGCAATCTCACACTGAATTTGCTCGCAATTTAGCCACACACTTTAACCGCTGGTGTGCTGCTTCCCAGGTAAAAACCCTGGATGATCTACAGGAACTTATCATGCTTGAGCAGTTTAAAAATACTCTACCTGACCGTGTTGTTACCTACATAAATGAACAGAAAGTAAACAAGGTTTCAGATGCTGCAGATGATTTTGTCCTTACCCATAAAGTGTGTTTTGGTGTGAGCCGTGGTCGTGGAGAGGCAGGCTGCAGAGAGAGTATTGTAGGGGCTCACTCCAGTAAGTGGTTGTCAGAAGGGACAGAAACGTTTTCAGGTAGAGCGGACCGTGGGTCACGGGGAAAGCTGGACCCCAATCGTGTCTGTAACTACTGTTTTGGTAAGGGTCAATGAAGAAATTAATGTCCGGTGTTGTGGAAAAAGTTGAAGTCTGGTTATTTACCAGCAAAATCATGTGGGGCTGCGGCATCTTTGCATGCAGAGGAAAGAGTCCGTGTCATTGTCGCTGTTCAGGCCCACACAAAACCCTCTTTGTTAGAGTCTGTGATCGAGGTTCCTCTTGTGGAGCAAGAGACAAATTCTTTAGCTAATGAGGAGATTGATCCTGGTTATGCTGCATTTATGTCTGGTGGTTATGTCTGTGGAACTCAGTGTTACCTTTCTCTTCTGAGACAGACACTGATTCCAGGGTTGATGTCCGAGGGATGGGTTTAACAGTCTTTTCTGCTCCACAGCATAAATTGACACTACTCTGAGATCTGGTGCAAAGTGACGTGGTCATGGGAGTGTGCCCTTCCTTGCCTATGGGTGGAGTGCAAATCATCCTAGGAAATTACCTGGCCGAGTTTGGCCTATTGCAACCACGCCAGTGGAAACACCAACTTCCCAGGTAAAAGGTACTGAGTCTCTCGAAAACCCTTCTGTGGTACTTTCCAACTGTGCAGTGGCACGTGCTATGGACCGTGCCAGTGGGGGTTCCTGTTTTGGTGCTCCAGATGAGAAAAGAGTATTAAGGCATTTCTGGAACGCCCTACCAACTGAAATAAAAATACAACCTGACCTGAAAACGTTTAATGAAAAAGGTGAAACACTGGCTGAAAATAAACCAAACCTGTGATCACTGATTATTGATTTGGAACATACAGTACATATGTAAATTGATTGAAATGTACGATGTTGTATTATGTGATTTTATGTAAGATGTGCTATTCTGTATTTCTTTATTTTATTTATTTTCTTCTTCTTAAACCCTAACCAGGGACAAGGTCTGCAAATTAGCTATGGCTAGAAGTCCTATATACCTTGCATCGGTTGCACTTTAATTAAGTGTAACAATGCCCATGTATTGTCCCTGTCAAATAAACTAATAAATAAATAAAATTTCCTGTTTCTGCTTTTCCCTTGCGTTTGTCTCGCAGTGACCTGGTGAAAGAGCAAAGAGATGACCCCACACTTCGGGCTCTGTACAGTCAGGTTCTCCTAGCTGATCAGGTGGAGAGTGCAGCCTGTGGTTATTTCCTCCAAGACAGCCTGTTGGTGAGAAAATGGGTTCCCCAGGGAAACTGTTTTGTGGGGGATGAAATTGCGCAAATTGTTCTGCTTCTACGTGAAGGCCCACTGTACTTCAGACTGCTTATGATGGTGTGGCAGGTGATTTTGGGGTACGAAAAACTTCTGACCGAGTTCTGAGACATTTTTACTGGCCACGTTTGAAGAGAGACATTTCTGCATTTATTAAAACTTGCCACACATGTCAGTTGACTGGAAAACCAAACCAGGTAATTAAGCCGGCTCCTTTGTATCCCATTCCAGTTGCTGAACATCCATTTGAACATCTGATTGTTGATTGTGTAGGTCCCTTGCCACGCTCCAAAGCTGGTAGTAATTTTTTGCTTACCGTGATGTGCCAGGCTACACGCTATCCTGCTGCCTATCCCCTCAGAAACATCACCACCAAGTCAGTTGTGAAAGCTCTGACACAATTCATGTCTACTTTTGGCATCCCAAAGGTTATTCAGTCTGATCAGGGGTCTAACTTCTGTTCAAAGTTGTTTGCAGAATTGTTAAAGGAGTTAAATATCAAACATTCTCATTCCAGCGCCTACGCACTGAGTTGGACCGTGATTGAGAGGAGGGATTACCATGGTTGATGTTAGCTGCCAGGGAGGTGTCCCAGGAGAGTTTGGGCTTCAGTCCCAATGACCTGGTTTTTGGATACATGGTTCGAGGCCCTTTAGCCTCCCTACACAGTGACTGGCAGGCCGAGGAGGCCCCAAAAAGCTTAATAGGTTATGTAAATGGTTTCAGACATCGGCTGTACAGGGCGAATAAATTGGCAAAAGAAAATCTGCAGGCAGCTCAGATTAAAATGAAAGGCCTCTATGATCAGCGTGGAGAACGCCGTGAATTTAGTGCCGGGGATCAAGTTCTTGCACTTCTGCCTGTAGTTGGCTCTACGTTTCAGGCCAAGTTTTCGGGCCCTTATACAGTGTTCCGGAAAGTGTCAGACCTAAACTATGTAATCTCAACCCCTGACCGGAAGAAGTTGGTGCAGTTGTGTCACATTAATTCGTTAAAACCTTATTTTGCTCGCTCTCATGTGCCAGGTCCTGCTGTGTCGTTTTCCTCTGCTGCCGCAGCAGTTCCAATGGGTCATTCCCCACCTCTTGATCTGGCAGGGGAATTTGAGGAAGTGGTGTATACACCAGATGAACAGATCTCATCGCTGCTTTTTGCAGATGATGTGGTCCTGTTGGCATCATCGGCCTGCGACCTACAGCACTCACTGGATCGGTTTGCAGCCAAGTGTGAAGCGGCCGGGATGAAGATCAGTACCTCTACATCTGAGGCCATGGTTTTCAGCAGGAAACCGATGGATTGCTTACTCCGGTTAGGGAATGAGTCCTTACCCCAAGAGAAGGAGTTAAAGTACCTCGGGGTCTTGTTCGCGAGTGAGGGGACTATGGAACGTGAGATTGGCCGGAGAATCGTAGCAGAGGGGGCGATATTGCATTCACTTTACCGCACCGTTGTGATGAAAAGAGAGCTGAGCCGGAAGGCAAAGCTCTCGATTTACCGGTCAATCTTCGTTCCTACACTCACCTATGGTCATGAGGGCTGGGTCATGACCGAAAGAACTAGATCGCGGGTACAAGCGGGCGAAATGGGTTTCCTCAGGAGGGTGAGAAGCTCAGTCATCCGTGAGGGACTTGGAGTAGAGCCGCTGCTCCTTTGCGTCGAAAGGAGCCAGCTGAGGTGGTTTGGGCATCTAGTACGGATGCTCCCTGGACGCCTCCCTTGGGAGGCGTTCCAGGCACGTCCAGCAGGTAGGAGACCACGGGGAAGACCCAGGACTAGGTGGAGAGATTATATCTCCACACTGGCCTGGGAACGCCTCGGGATCCTCCAGTCAGAGCTGGTTAATATGGCCCGGAAAAGGGAAGTTTGGGGTCCCCTGCTGGAGCTGTTGCCCCCGCGACCCGACCCCGGATAAACGGTTGAAGATGAATGGATGGATGGTGTTATTTGTGCTAGTGAGCCATAACTATTCCATAAGCACCTTACAAATGTAAAACATCAACTCAAATCTCAAATCAAATTCCGCTCAATATCTCATCAGCGCTGTCCCACCATCACATTCCCTTCCTCCGGAGCGCAGATGAGCGGACCGGACTACTGACACTCGCAGTCAGCTGTGGAGCAGCTGTTGAAATTATCATCATCGGTTGTAGAAATCCAAGATTATATCAAATAGCATTAAAGAATGGCAAAACAGAGCGCCAATAGTTTTAATATCTTCTAATAGTGTGCAGATATCACCAAGTACGATATTCGTTTTCATAAGGTTGTTGTGTGTGAAATCATGACTTATTAATTTATTTATGGTTTATTAGATAGGGACAGATACAGTATACATGGACAAAATGAAAACAGCTATCCGATGCAACTATCAGACTGTCTCCAGTGCGCCACCACGGTGCGCCACTCTGCTTCCTCCAGTCACCTCCACCCGGCACATCTTCACCAGTCACCTCCACCCGGCACATCTTCACCAGTATGGATATGTAAATTAGCAAAGTGAGGAAATAAAGCCAGTGACAGCTCTCACACAATCGTTACACTCCATATCCTCATCATCATCAGTCCTAATCATAATGCAGGACAAGTTCGATATACAAACTTAAATAAATAAATACATTTTTTGGGAACATTGCCTGCAGGTGTGCGTACGCACAGTTCAATAAGTCAGATTTTTTTTTGCCGCACATCATCCATTTTCGGCTTTTGTGCGCACGTGCATTTTTTGTATAGATCCTACACACTGTTTTATAAATGAGACCCCTGGTCCGTTGGTCCACGGCCAGGACGGAGTCCGCATTGTTCCTCTTCGATCCGAGGTTCGACTATCGGCCGAACTCTCCTTTCCAGCACCTTGGAGTAGACTTTACCAGGGAGGCTGAGTAGTGTGATACTCCTGTAATTGGCACACACTCTCTGGTCCCCCTTTTTGAACAGGGGAACCACCACCCCGGTATGCCACTCCTTAGGCACTGTCACCGACTTCCACGCAATGTTGAAGAGACGTGTCATCCAAGACAGCCGCTCCACACCCAAAGCCTTCAGCATTTTTGGACGGATCTCATCAATCTCATCCAGCAGGGCTGGACTTGCCATCTGGCATACTGGGCGTTATCCCGGTGGGCCGACGTCCTTTTGGCCCGACGTATGTCTTTTTTTTTTTTGGCCCATAAAACAGGTAAATCAGCCCACTTATTTTCCTTAAGTGACACTGGGCGGGCCCAATCGTCCTGTGCCGGGCGGCCACAGTGAGGAGGAGAGGGAGAGAGATGAGGGAGGGAGTGTAAAGTTTGTGGTAAGCAGTTATGGGCTAGCTGCCTGGCTCAACATATGTCATGAGAGATGAGCAGTGCTCGAAGTGGGCCGGTACGTAGCGGTACGCAGTATTGTACTCATTTTACTCCTTGGCGTACCGTGACTTTTTCATGCGTACCGGAGCTTCTCACAAGCTGCCGGATCTCCTCTGGCCTTTCCATATCAGGTTCTCTGGGAGATCATAATGGTGATACATAATGGCGCAGCGCCAGCGTATTTGCGCCGTATGCGTTCCCATAATGAACGGAAGCGCCGCGCTATTAATCTCCGCATGAGCTGAAGCCTGGCTGTTTACATCAGAAGTGCATTTCTCTGCTTCTTCTGATCCTCTGCCGTTTACTATCCATCTCTCTCTCTGTGTGTCTCTGTGTCTGTCTGTCTGTCTGCTTATGTGTGTATCTCAGGGGCGGGGCCAAAGTGGGGGCCCGGGCTGGCACTGGCCAACCCCAAGTGCCACCTCCATCAGAGTCAGAATGTGATAGGTCCGATAAGACTCAACAAACATTAATGATGATCCAATGTATAACTGATATACTGTATGAGACCCATCTGAAGTTCACAACATGTTTTAATAAGGAATTCAGCATCATTGATATTGTGACTTAATGCATGGTAAGTTATAAATTAACAACCATGTATCACTCATAGTTTTATCCCTCCCAGACATATCCCAGTATCTGGCAGATGGGCGCCTAAACATCATACTTGCCAAGCCTCCGATTTTCCTGGGAGACTTCTGTTTTTCATTGCCCTCTCCTGGTTTCCTCCCTGGGTCACAATTTGTATTTCTCCCAATTTATGTCAATTTTTTTAACCTGTTTCTGGCACTGTACAGCATGTATAATCCTAAAAAGGGACAGCAGGGGCAAACAAATGAATTATAACTGATGAATATTAGATTATGCTAGATATTCACACGCAAAGTTTATGCCAGAGGGGCGAATATTTTCAGTTTTCTTTCCTGAGATTTAAAGGTAAAATTAGAAGTTTAACATAAAAATGCTATTGCAGTGTACTTATTATTTTGTGATTTTCATTGTTTTAAAGTCACCAGAATTCAGGAAACAAAGTCTCTGAAACTCAAATTTTTCTGGGGGAGGACACCGAGACCCCCCCCCTTTGGTTTTGAAATCCTCCTTTTTTTGAGGTATCAAGATTGGCAAGTATGCAAAAAAAAAACACATTTGAAGGTATTTCGTCGAACAGAGCCTTCAACAAAACGTGGTAAACACAGCACAAATGGCCGGTGATGGGGCCAGTCTGAGCCAAAATGCCAGGGCCGATTTTTTGTCCCAGTCCAGCCCTGATCCACAGGGCTTTGCAACTGTGGAGTTGTTTGACTACCTCAGTGACTTCCACCAGGGAAATCGAGCTCCAAGCTCTGCCACTACAATAGTGGACGTATTAGTCGGATTCAGGAGTTCCTCAAAGGGCTCCTTCCACCGCCCAATTACCTCCTCAGTTGAGGTCAACAGTGTCTCATCCTTACTGTAAACAGCTTGGATGGTTCCCCGTTTCCCCCTCCTGAGGTGCCGGACGGTTTTCCAGAAGCACCTTGGTGCCAACCGAAAGTCCTTCTGGCTGCTCCGAACTCCTCCCACACCCGCTGCTTTGCCTCCTTCATGGCAGTGGCTGCTGCCCTTCGAGCCTGTCGGTACCTTGCAACTGCCTCCGGAGTCCTCCGAGATAACATATCCTGGAAGGCTTCCTTCTTCAGTCGGGCAGCTTCCCTGACCACCGATGTCCACCACGGTGTTCGAGGGTTGCCGTCCCTTGAGGCACCCAAGACCTTTAGACCACAGCTCACCGCCGCAGCTTCAGCAATGGAAGCTTTGAACATCGCCCACTCGGGTTCAATGCCCCCAACCTCCACAGGGATGCAAGAAAAGCTCCGCCGGAGGTGTGAGTTGAAGATCTCTCTGAAGGACTCCATTCAGGGTCTCCAAGAAGGCCGAATACTCCGAACTGCTATTCGGTGCATACGCACAGACAACAGTCAGAGTTTTCCCCCCCATAACCCGAAGGCGTAGGGAGGCGACCCTCTCGTCCACCGGGGTAAACTCCAACTTAGCGGCACTCAGCCGGGGATTTGTGAGTATCCCCACACCCGCCCGGCGCCTCATACCATGGGCAACTTCAGAGAAGAATAAAGTCCAATACCCTATCCAGGAGTACGGTTTCAGAACCGAAGCTGTGCATAGAGGTAAGCCCTACCAGATCCAACTGATAGTGCTCCCCGTCCCGCACAAGCTCTGGCTCCTTCCCCCACAGAGAGGTGACATTCCACGTCCCCAGAGCTAGTCCTGCTCCCCAGGTCCGGTCCGTCGAGGTCCCTGGCCTTCACTGCCACCCGTGTGGCAGCGCACCCGACCCCAGCGGTTCCTCCCGTAGTCGGTGAGCCCACAGGATGGAGAGGAGGGGGGTGCCACATCGCTTCTTTGGGGTAACCCAGGCCTGGCTCCGTGGAAAGCCCGGCCACCAGGCGCTCCCTGACGGGCCCTCCGTCCGGGCCTGGCTCCAGACGTGGGCCCTGGGCTTCCTCCGGGCCGGGTAACTTCTTCTCAGCCGCGTTTGTTCATTGGGGTTTTATGAACCATTCTCTGTCTGGCCCCTCGCCTGAGACCAATTTGCTATAGGAGACCCTACCAGGAGCACCAGGATCCAGACAACACAGCCCTCAGGGTCATAGGGACACACAAACCCCTCCACCATGTTAAGGTCATGGTTCCCGGAGAGGTAATGTGTACAAATCTCTGCTGTATGACTGCTGGGAGTCTACAACAGAGATACAGTCAGAGTCAGTTTCATAATCCATGTCCTCCCCCTTATCCTTACCAGTACCACTCTCCAAAGCCCCTCTCAGCTCTGCACCAGCAGCCTGGTTCTGGTCAAGTTCAGCTGTCGGCCCGTTTCTGCTGCTTTCTCCACTTTCTCGGCTAACGTCCTCTGCTCCTTCCCTTTCTTCTTCTGTGACCATCAGGACAGCCGGGCTGTCATTAATTACTGTCTCTCTGCCTGAATCAGCTCACTGTTCCCCTGCCTGACTGTCCGCCTGCACGCTGCATCCCTCTCCTGCTTCAGGCTCAGTCTGTGGGGCACCACACCCCCGAGGAGCAGCGGCCCGTGGAGCAGCGGCCTCCTCATCCTGCGAAGTACCGGTGTGAGTGCGCTCCTCAGGCTGCCCAGGCCCTAGATCAGGATGCCCCTCGGCCTGCCTGTGAGGACATGCGGTCCGCTTGTGGCCCACATCCCCACACTCAAAACACTTCATGCTGCCTGTGCTGGCGTACACCATGTAATGTCCCTCCCCATGTTTCACTCTGAAGGAAACCTCCAGCATATGTGATGGACAGTTCAGAAACATGAACACCTGTCTCCTGAAGGACTGAACATGCTTCAGCTTATCACTCTTACAACCTAAGCCCACAGTCCTTAAGCTGCTCGCCTTTTTCCCGAAATGCTGCAGCTCCCGCTCCAACGACTCGTTGGGAATGAACGGGGGAACACCAGACACGGTGACCCGGGTGGAGGGAGCGGCGAGCGGGGAAGCCTGCAGGTAGAAACCGTTCAGAGTGACACCGTTCGCTATCAAATCAGCCACAAAACGCTCCTCTTTCAGGAAAACAACCACACCTCTGTTCATCCTGGAGGCATGGGACAGTTTGGTGTGTCCCACACGGTCCCCTACAGTCAGGAGAACCGCCTCCACCGGCACAGATGGGTCGGGCTCAACCCGCACACCATGCCGGATAGATTGGGAAAACGTCCCTGAGGACGCCATCCCCGCCGAGAATTACAGCTCACCGTCCCCAAAAACAACCACTAAACACGCTCTCCACCACCAAACTCCATGCATGTACTCAGTCCCCATTCTCACACAGAGAGAGATAAAGGGAGAGAGAGAGAGAAAGAGAGAGAGAGAGAGAGAGAGAGAGAGAGAGAGAGAGAGAGAGAGAGAAGGATAGAGAGAGAGAGAGAGAGAGACAGACGGAGAGAAAGTCCTGGTCCTTGTCCTGAGGCTCACCTCCTCTAACAGCACAAGGCCATATATATTGTAATTTGCTTAATGAATTGTATATACAGTATATGTTTTTGTTTTTATTAGGGCCCGAGCACGAAAGTGCCAGGACCCCAACGGTGTCCTGGCACGAAGTGCAAGGAAACCTATTGTTTTTCTAAGTATTATTCTTTTTCCGCTGGGAGGTTGCCTTTTTGGGACCTTAGCCATCTCCAAAAACTCACCAAAAGTGGAGTATGCGTCAGACCTGGTGGGAAATTCAATGTTCTGTAGTGATTGGGCTCGGGTGTCTCCAGGGGGCTCCATAGCGCCCCCTAACGTACGCAGTTTTTCAGAGAAAGTTTCTTCGATCTTCACGAAATTCAAGTATGTCATTGCTCACATCCTCATACCTGGATTAAATATTTTCGAGATTTTTTCAGCCAGCAGGAAGTCAGCCATCGTGGACTTCCTGCGTTTTTTTAAAATTTACGAACACATGTTTGAGGACTTTAGGATGCACAAAAACTCATGAAACTTTACACGCACATCCAAACTAGTAATTACTTTGATTGAGTTGTGAAATTTTGCTTGGGCGTGGCATGTTGGCTCTCTAGCGCCCCCTTATGTCTTTTAGCATTTGATCATGCCTTTGACGCCCTTGGTATACTCGAAAACTCATGAAAGTTGGCAAAAAGATGGACACCTGTGAACTTTACGTGAACGTACAGTTTTTGGGTTCAGCGTGTTTAGTGGGCTCTATAGCGCCCCCTAATGCGTGGAAGGCCGTAGTTTGGTCAAAGTTGATCCTATATTCATAAAATTTGGTAGGTACATCCTGCTCATTATTGCTAACATATTCCTCATCGGGTTTCATTAGCTCCGCCCACCCGGAAGTCGGCCATCTTGGAATATGTGCGTTTTTCATGTATTTTATGCATACTTTTACGAACTCCTCCTAGAGAGTTCATCGGATTCGCGTGAAATTTGGGTGGTGTAACCCTCCCACCACTGTGATGCTAAATTGCGAAGGAATTTTTGACCGCTCGAACGGTGATGTCATACGTCATGTGCGAAGACGCCATTTTGTCACTTTTTAGGTATGGAACTTTGCGATACTCCTCCTAGAGCATTCAAGAGATCCATCTCAAAGTCGGGCAACCGAATCTCAACACCTTCATGATGCTAAATTGCGAAGCTTTTCTGTTTTCGTGAAACGGCATTCTTGTGGCGGCGCGTTGAATTTTGATGTTTCGCCAAGACACAGGAGGCTGTTGTAACTTGACTTTACCTAGTCCCAGCTGCCCCAAACTTCACCAGCTGGATAATAGTCCAGGCCTGAAGACATATATGTGGTATTATGAGTGAAAGTCATAGCGCCCCCTACAGGACACAGGAAATTGTTGTAAATTGACTATACATTGTCCAATCTTCCCCAAATTTGGTAGGCACATCCTCCTCATTATTACAGACATATTCCTCATTGGGTTTCATTAGCTCCGCCCACCCGGAAGTCGGCCATATTGGATCTTCTGCTTTTATGTATTTCATGTATACTTTTACAAACTACTCCTACAGACTTCATCGGATTAGCATGAAATTTGGGTCGTATAACCCTCAAATTATAGTGATGCTAAATTGTGAAGGAATTTTTGATCGCTCAAACGGTGATGTCATACGTGAATTTCGAAAGTTCGCCTTGACACAGGAGGCTGTTGTAACTTGACTTTACCTGCTCCAATCTGCCCCAAACTTCACAAGCTGGATAATAGTCCAGGCCTGAAGACATTTATGTGCCACAGCAGCGTGTTCCCCGACGTGCGCGTTCCCCAGACGTGCCCACAAGGGCGAGGGCCCGTTCATCGCTGCATCGAATTTTCGTGCAAGGAAACCTATTGTTTTTCTAAGGATTATTAGGGCCCGAGCACGAAAGTGCCAGGACCCCAACGGTGTCCTGGCACGAAAGTGCAAGGAAACCTATTGTTTTTCTAAGTATTATTAGGGCCCGAGCACGAAAGTGCCAGGACCCCAACGGTGTCCTGGCATGAAGTGCAAGGAAACCTATTGTTTTTCGAAGGATTATTATTTTTCTGCCCGGAGATCGCGTTTTTGGGACCTTTCCCATCCCCAAAAACTCACCAAAAGTGGAATATGCATCAGAAGTGGCGCGAAATTCAATGTTCTGGGATGACCCGGCTCGGGTGTCTCCAGGGGGCGAGATAGCGCCCCCTAATGTAGGCAGTTTTTCAGAGAAAGTTTCTTCGATCTTCACGAAATTCAAGTATGTCATTGCTCACGCCCTCATACCTGGATTAAATATTTTTGAGATTTTTTCGGCAAACAGGAAGTCAGCGATCTTGGACTTCCTGCGTTTTTTTAAAATTTACGAACACATGTTTGAGGACTTTAGGATGCACAAAAACTCCTGAAACTTTACACGCACATCCAAACTAATAATTACTTTGATTTAGTGGTGAAATTTTGCTTGGGCGTGGCATGTTGGCTCTCTAGCGCCCCCTTATGTCTTTTATCCTTTGAACATGCCTTTGACGCCCTTGGGGTACTCGAAAACTCATGAAAGTTGGCAAAAACATGGACACCTGTGAACTTTACGTGAACGTACAGCGATTTGGTTCATTATCTTAAGTGGGCTCTATAGCGCCCCCTAACGCGTGGAAGGCCATCGTTTGGACAAAATGTATCCGATATTCATGAAATTTTGTATGCCTATCCCACTCATTATTTCGGACATATTCTTCATCGGGTTTCATTAGCTCCGCCCAACCGGAAGTCGGACATCTTGGATTTTGTGCGTTTTTCATGTATTTTATGCATACTTTTACGAACTCCTCCTAGAGAGTTTATCGGATCCGCGTCAAATTTGGGTGGTATAACCCTCCCACCACTATGATGCTAAATTGCGAAGAAATTTTTGATCGCTCGAACGATGATGTCATACGTCATGTGAGAAGACGCCATTTTGTCACTTTATTGGTATGGAACTTTGCGATACTCCTCCTAGAGGATTCAAACGATTCATCTCAAAGTCGGGCAGCAGAATCTCAACACCTTCATGATACTAAATTGCGAAGCTTTTGTGTTTTCGTGAAACGGCGTTCTTGTGGTGGCGAAGCGAATTTTGATGTTTCGCCATGACACAGGAAGCTGTTTTAACTTGACTTTACATAGTCCGATCTGCCCCAAATTTCACAAGCTGGATAATAGTCCAGGCCTGAAGACATATATGTGGTATTATGAGTGAAAGTCATAGCGCCTCCTACAGGAATCAGGAAATTGTTGTAAATTGACTATACATTGTCCAATCTTCCCCAAATTTGGTATGCATATCCCACTCATTATTTGAAACATATTCCTGATTGGGTTTCATTAGCTCCGCCCACCCGGAAGTCGGCCATATTGGATTTTGTGCTTTTCATGTAATTTATGTATTTCATGCATACTTTTACAAACTACTCCTAGAGACTTCATCGGATTCGCCTGAAATTTGGGTGGTATAACCCTCAAACTACTGTGATGATAAATGGTGAAGGAATGTTTGATCGCTCGAACGGTGATGTCGTACGTGATTTTTGATTGTTCGCCATGACACAAGAGGCTTTTGTTACTTGCCTTTACCTAGTCCCAGCTGCCCCAAACTTCTCAAGCTGGATAATAGTCCTGGCCTGAAGACATATACGTGCCACGACAGCGTGTTCCCCGACGTGCGCGTTCACCAGACGTGCCCGCAAGGGCGAGGGCCCGTTCATCGCTGCTTGCAGCTTTAATTAGGGCCCGAGCACGAAAGTGCCAGGACCCAACGGCGTCCTGGCACGAATTTTCGTGCGAGGAAACCTATTGTTTTTCTAAGTATTATTATTAGGGCCCGAGCACGAAAGTGCCAGGACCCAACGGCGTCCTGGCACGAATTTTCGTGCGAGGAAACCTATTGTTTTTCTAAGTATTATTATTAGGGCCCGAGCACGAAAGTGCCAGGACCCAACGGCGTCCTGGCACGAAAGTGCAAGGAAACCTATTGTTTTTCTAAAGATTATTATTATTATTATTTTTCCGCGCGGAGATTGCCTTTTTGGGACCTTTCCCATCCCCAAAAACTCACCATAAGTGGAATATGCGTCAGAAGTGGCGCGAACTCCAATGTTCTGGAGTGACCCGGCTCGGGTGTCTCCAGGGGGCGAGATAGCGCCCCCTAATGTAGGCAGTTTTTCAGAGAAAGTTTCTTCGATCTTCACGAAATTCAAGTATGTCATAACTCACGCCCTCATACCTGGATTAAATATTTTTGAGATTTTTTCGGCCAACAGGAAGTCAGCCATGTTGGACTTCCTGCGTTTTTTTTAAATGTACGAACGCATATTTGAAGACTTTAGGATGCACAAAAAATTATGAAACTTTACACGCACATCCAAACTAGTAATTACTTTATTTTAGTGGTGAAATTTTTCTTGGGCGTGGCATGTTGGCTCTCTAGCGCCCCCTTATGTCTTTTAGATATGGAACATACCTTTAGGTACTCGGATATGCATGAAACTTGGCAATATGATGGACACCTGTGAACTTTATGTAAATGTACAGCCATTAGGTTCAGTGTGTTTAGTTGGCTCTCTAGCGCCCCCTAACGCGTGGAAGGCCGTAGTTTGGTCAAAGTTGATCCAATATTCATGAAATTTGGTATGCATATCCCACTCACTATTTGAAACATATTCCTCATTGGGTTTTATTAGCTCCGCCCAACCGGAAGTCGGCCATATTGAATTTTGTGTTTTTCATGTCATTTATGTATTTTATGCATACTTTTACGAACTCCTCCTAGAGAGTTCATCAGATACGCGTGAAATTTGGGTGGTATAACCCTGGATCTACTGTGATTCTAAATTGCGAAGGAAATTTTGATCGTTCAAACGATGATGTCGTACGGGAATTTTGATTGTTCGCCAAGACACAAAAGGCTGTTGTTACTTGACTTTACCTAGTCCCATCTGCCCCAAACTTCACAAGCTGGATAATAGTCGAGGCCTGAAGACATATATGTGACATTAAAAGTGAAAATCATAGCGCCCCCTACAGGAAACAGGAAATTGTTGTAAAATGATTATACATTGTCCAATCTTCCCCAAATTACGTATGCACATCCTGCTCATTATTCCAGACATATTCCTAATTGGGTTTCATTAGCTCCGCCCTTCACGAAGTCGGCCATATTGAAATTTGTCGTTTTTCATGTCATTTATGTATTTTATGCATACTTTTACGAACTCCTCCTAGAGAGTTCATCAGATTCGCGTGAAATTTGGGTGGTATAACCCTGGATCTACAGTGATGCTAAATTGCGAAGGAAATTTTGATCGCTTGAACGGTGATGTCATACGTGAATTTTGAAAGTTCGCCATGACACAAGAGGCTGTTTTTACTTGACTTTACCTAGTCCCATCTGCCCCAAACTTCTCAAGCTGGATAATAGTCCAGGCCTGAAGACATATATGTGACATTAAAAGTGAAAGTCATAGCGCCCCCTACAGGAAACAGGACATTTTTGTAAATTGACTATACATTGTCCAATCTTCCCCAAATTTGGTATGCATATCCCACTCATTATTTGAAACATATTCCTCATTGGGTTTCATTAGCTCCGCCCATCCGGAAGTCGGCCATATTGAATTTTGTGTTCATCATGTAATTTATGTATTTCATGCATACTTTTACAAACTACTCCTAGAGACTTCATCGGATTCGCGTGAAATTTGGGTGGTATAACCCTGAATGTACTGTGATGCTAAATTGCGAAGGAAATTTTGATCGCTCGAACGGTAATGTCATAGGTGAATTTCGAAAGTTCGCCTTAACACAGGAGGCTTTTGTTACTTGCCTTTACCTAGTCCCAGCTGCCCCAAACTTCTCAAGCTTGATAATAGTCCTGGCCTGAAGACATATACATGCCACGCCAGCGGGTACCTCGACAAGCGTGTTCCCCAGACGTGCACGCAAGGGCGAGGGCCCGTTCATCGCTGCTTGCAGCTTTAATTATTATTATTCTTTTTCCGCAGGGAGATCGCGTTTTTGGGACCTTTCCCATCCCCAAAAACTCACCATAAGTGGAATATGCGTCAGACGTGGCGCGAAATTCAATGTTCTGGAGTGACCCGGCTCGGGTGTCTCCAGGGGGCAAGATAGCGCCCCCTAATGTAGGCAGTTTTTCAGAGAAAGTTTCTTCGATCTTCACGAAATTCAAGTATGTCATAACTCACGCCCTCATACCTGGATTAAATATTTTCGAGATTTTTTCGGCCAACAGGAAGTCAGCCATGTTGGACTTCCTGCGTGATTTTAAGATTTACGAACACATGTTTGAAGACTTTAGGATGCACAAAAAATTATGAAACTTTACACGCACATCCAAACTCGTAATTACTTTATTTTAGTGGTGAAATTTTGCTTGGGCGTGGCATGTTGGCTCTCTAGCGCCCCCTTATGTCTTTTAGATATGGAACATACCTTGAGGTACTCGGAATCGCATGAGACTTGGCAATATGATGGACACCTGTGAACTTTACGTGAACGTACAGTTATTAGGTTCAGCGTGTAAATTGGGCTCTCTAGCGCCCCCTAACGCGTGGATGGCCGTAGTTTGGTCAAAGTTGATCCGATATTCATGAAATTTGGTAGGCATATCCCACCCATTATTTGAAACATATTCCTAATTGGGTTTCATTAGCTCCGCCCAACCGGAAGTCGGCCATATTGAATTTTGTGTTTTTCATGTCATTTATGTATTTTATGCATACTTTTACGAACTCCTCCTAGAGAGTTCATCGGATTCGCGTCAAATTTGGGTGGTACAACCCTCAAACTACTGTGATGATAAATTGCGAAGGAATATTTGATCGCGCGAACGGTGATGTCATACGTCATGTGCGAAGACGCCATTTTATCACGTTTTAGGTATGGAACTGTGCGATACTCCTCCTAGAGGATTCAAGCGATCCATCTCAAAGTCGGACAGCAGAATCTCAACACCTTCATGATGCAAAATTGCGAAGCTTTTGTATTTATGCTAAACGGCGTTGTTGTGGCGGCGCGGCGAATTCTGATGTTTCGCCACGACACAGGAAGCTGTTGTAACTTGACTTTACATAGTCCGATCTGCCCCAAACTTCACAAGCTGGATAATAGTCCAGGCCTGAAGACATATATGTGGTATTATGAGTGAAAGTCATAGCGCCCCCTACAGGAAACAGCAAGTTGTTGTAAATTGACTATACATTGTCCAATCTTCCCCAAATTTGATATATTTTATAAGGGTGCCGGCCTGAAGACATATACATGGTATTATGTGTGATAGTCTTAGCGCCCCCTACAGGAAACAGCAAGTTGTTTTAAATTGACTATACATTGTCCAATCTTCCCCAAATTTGATATATTTTATAAGGGTGCCGGCCTGAAGACATATACATGGTATTATGTGTGATAGTCTTAGCGCCCCCTACAGGAAACAGCAAGTTGTTTTAAATTGACTATACATTGTCCGATCTGCCCCAAATTTCACAAGCTGGATAATAGTCCAGGCCTGAAGACATATATGTGGTATTATGAGTGAAAGTCATAGCGCCCCCTACAGGAATCAGGAAATTGTTGTAAATTCACTATACATTGTCCAATCTTCCCCAAACTTGACATGTTTTATAAGGGTCCCGGCCTGAAGACATATGCGTGGTATTATGCGTGATAGTCATAGCACCCCCTACAGGAAAGTTGTTGTAAATTCACTATACACTGTCCAATCTTCCCCAAACTTCACATGTTTTATAAGGGTCAGACTTTCACGGGAATGAACGACAGCGGGTACCCCGACATGCGCGTTCCCCAGACGTGCCTGCGGGGGCGAGGGCCCGTTCATCGCTGCTTGCAGCTTTAATTATTATTTTTCTGCTGGAATATCGCGTTTTTGTGACCTTTTCCATCCCCAAAAACTCACCAAAAGTGGAATATGCGTCAGAAGTGGCGCGAAATTCAAAGTTCTGTAGTGATTCGGATCGGGTGTCGCCAGCGGGCGAGATAGCGCCCCCTAATGTAGGCTGTTTTTCAGGGAAAGTTTCTTCGATCTTCATGAAATTCAAGTATGTCATTGCATACGTCTTGAAGTTCGTGTTAAATATTTTTGAGATTTTTTCAGCCAACAGGAAGTCAGCGATCTTGGACTTCCTGCGTTTTTTTTAAATTTACGAACACATCTTTGAAGACTTTAGGATGCACAAAAACTCATGAAACTTTACATGCACATCCAAACTAGTAATTACTTTGATTTAGTGGTGAAATTTTGCAAGGGCGTGGCATGTTGGCTCTCTAGCGCCCCCTTATGTCTTTTAGATTTTGAACATACCTTGAGGTACTCGAAAACTCATGAAACTTGGCAAAATGATGGACACCTGTGAACTTTATGTAAATGTACAGTTATTGGGTTCAGCATGTTTAGCCGGCTCTATAGCGCCCCCTAACGCGTGGAAGGCCATAGTTTGGTCAAAGTTGATCCTATATTCATGAAATTTGGTAGGTACATCCTGCTCATTATTTCAGACATATTCCTCATCGGGTTTCATTAGCTCCGCCCACCCGGAAGTCGGCCATATTGGAATATGTGCGTTTTTCATGTATTTTATGCATACTTTTACGAACTCCTCCTAGAGAGTTTATCAGATCCGCGTCAAATTTGAGTGGTATAACCCTCAAACTACTGTGATGCTAAATTGCGAAGGAATTTTTGATCACTCGAACTGTGATATCATACGTGATGTGCGAAGACGCCATTTTGTCACTTTTTAGGTATGGAACTTTGCGATACTCCTCCTAGAGGATACAAGCGATCCATCTCAAAGTTGGGCAGCAGAATCTCAACACCTTCATGATACTAAATTGCGAAGCTTTTGTGTTTTCGTGAAATGGCGTTCTTGTGGCGGCGCGGCAAATTTTGATGTTTCGCCATGACACAGGATGCTGTTGTAACTTGACTTTACATAGTCCGATCTGCCCCAAATTTCACAAGCTGGATAAGAGTCCCGGCCTGAAGACATATATATGCCATTATGTGTGAAAGTCATAGCGCCCCCTACAGGAAACAGGAAATTGTTGTAAATTGACTATACATTGTCCAATCTTCCCCAAATTTGACATGTTTTATAAGAGTCCAGGCCTGAAGACATATACGTGGTATTATGAGTGAAAGTCATAGCGCCACCTACTGACAACAGGAAATGGTTGTATACTGCCAGCCACCCTCATAGAAGTGCTTTAAAGGACGCCCCACATGTTCTCACAGTTCATTTCCAGCGCCACATGCTCCAAGCAGAAAATTCACTCTAACTGTTGCGTGCAGTTTCCGACTTTCACGGGAATGCACGACAGCGGGTGCCCCGACGTGCGCGTTCCCCAGACGTGCCCGCGGGGGCGAGGGCCCGTTCATCGCTGCTCGCAGCTTTAATTATTATTTTTCTGCCCGGAGATTGCCTTTTTGGGACCTTTCCCATCCCCAAAAACTCACCAAAAGTGGAATATGCGTCAGAAGTGGCGCGAAATTCAATGTTCTGGAGTGACCCGGCTCGGGTGTCACCAGCGGGCGAGATAGCGCCCCCTAATGTAGGCAG
>CAKAKS010000044.1:45000-70000 GCA_916700875.1 Sebastes aleutianus | reverse complement strand
CACCCTACACACCCTGATTGATGAACATATAAAACAAAATAAAAACAAAATTTATGCCTGTTTTATTGACTTCCAAAAAGCTTTTGATTCTATTTGGCATACAGGACTGTTCTACAAAGTTATTGAAAGTGGTGTAGGGGCTAAAGCATATGATATTATTAAATCAATGTATACTGGCAACATGTGCAGCATAAAAGTTGGTAAAAAAAAGAACAGAATTCTTTAACCAAGGACGGGGTGTTCGTCAGGGCTGTAATCTCAGCCCTGCCCTCTTCAATATTTACATCAATGAATTGGCTACTGTAATAGAAAAATCCCCGATCCCTGGTGTAAGTCTCCACAATCAGGAAGTGAAATGCCTGCTCTTTGCAGATGACCTGGTCCTGTTGTCCCCCACAGCAGACGGCCTACAGCAGAGCCTGGACCTGCTAGAGCAGTACTGTCAGACCTGGACCTGCTAGACCAATACTGTCAGACCTGGACCTGCTAGAGCAGTACCGTCAGACCTGGACCTGCTAGAGCAGTACCGTCAGATCTGAACCTGCTAGACCAGTACTGTCAGACCTTGACCTGCTAGAGCAGTACTGTCAGACCTGGACCTGCTAGAGCAGTACTGTCAGACCTGGGCCTGCTAGAGCAGTACTGTCCGACCTGGATCTTCTAGAGCAGTACTGTCAGACCTGGACCTGCTAGAGCAGTACTGTCCGACCTGGATCTTCTAGAGCAGTACTGTCAGACCTGGACCTGCTAGAGCAGTACTGTCAGACCTGGACCTGCTAGAGCAGTACTGTCAGACCTGGACCTGCTAGACCAATACTGTCAGACCTGGACCTGCTAGAGCAGTACCGTCAGACCTGGACCTGCTAGAGCAGTACTGTCAGACCTGGACCTGCTAGAGCAGTACTGTCAGACCTGGACCTGCTAGACCAATACTGTCAGACCTGGACCTGCTAGAGCAGTACCGTCAGACCTGGACCTGCTAGAGCAGTACCGTCAGATCTGAACCTGCTAGACCAGTACTGTCAGACCTGGACCTGCTAGAGCAGTACTGTCAGACCTGGGCCTGCTAGAGCAGTACTGTCCGACCTGGATCTTCTAGAGCAGTACTGTCAGACCTGGACCTGCTAGAGCAGTACTGTCAGACCTGGGCCCTGACAGTAAACCCCAAAAAGACCAAAATAATGATTTTCCAAAGAAGATCCAGATCTCAGGATGTTCTACCAAAGTTCTCAATTGGTACAAAACATGTAGAGTACGGCACACACCTCAATTACCTCGGTTTAAAAATGAGTTCAACTGGACATTTTAAAGAGGTAGTTCATGAGCTGAGAGAGAAAGCACGCAGGGCTTTCTATGCCATTAAAATAAAGATCCAACCCGAAATACCAATTAGAATTTGGCTTAAACTTATCGAGTGTGTTATTGAACCGATTGCACTCTATGGCAGCGAGGTGTGGGGTCCACTTACAAACCAAGACTTCACTCAATGGGATCAACACCCAGCTGAGACCCTGCATGCAGAGTTCTGTAAGATTCTCCTACATGTCTAGAGGAAAACTACAAATAAGGCATGCAGGGCAGAATTAGGCCAGTATCCACTAATAATAAAAATACACACATCTAAAACATAGTGACCCCCTCTCATATCATTATCAAGCCCTGCAGTGCCAAGAGATGAGCAGAAAGGGGAACCCCCTTACCCAGCTGGTCCTGAGGCTGAGTTCATCAACCCTCTCCACTAACACACCAAGGCCTCAGGAACAGAACAAACCACCAATTAGACTCAACCAGATTACAACACAGTTCAAACTAAACTACATCACCTATTGGCAAACACAGACAAAGGCTCAGAGGAGAATGCAGTGCTATCTGGCTCTAAACAGACAGTACACCATAGCAGACTATCTGAGCATGGTTACTGATCTACATTTAAGAAAAACCTTGACAAAGTACACTGAGTGGGCACAGCCTCGCCATAGAACAGGGACGACACAGGAAGACCTGGAAGACCTGGAAGACCTGGCTCCCTGTAGAGCAACAGCTGTGAGTGAACCTGAAACAGAGCTACACTTCCTCACCAAATGTGAGAAATATCAAAACATCAGGGAAATATATTTCACAAGAATCAATTTCATAACTAAAGGTTTTCTACAGCTCTCAGGTGAAGACAAATTATCCGTCCTACTGGGGGAGGACACTAGGACCTGTGAGCTGGTAGCAGTCTATGTTGCTGCCTGCCATAAACTGAAGGACAGGGACATCAACTGAGGGACAGGGACATCAACTGAGGGACAGCTGTCTGCACCTTGTTGTTGTTTGTTTGTTTGTTAATTTGCTTCGTTTCCTGTTTATATCATTGTTCCAATTAATTGATTGAAATGATTTTGTATTTTAACTTAATTTTTTTTTATTTAATCGATGTTAATGAAATGTAATTATTGTACATTTTTCATCATTTGAATATGTTTTGGCAACATGTACAGTGTTACGTCATGCCAATAAAGCCATTTGAATTGAATTGAATTGAATTGAGAGAGAGAGAGAGAGAGAGAGAGAGAGAGAGACAGACAGACACACACACACAGAGAGAGAGAGAGAGAGAGAGAGAGAGAGAGATGGAAAGAGACACAGAGAGAGAGAGAGACACACAGAGAGAGAGAGAGAGAGAGATGGAGAGAGAAAGAGAGAGAGAGAGAGAGAGAGAGAGACACACACACAGAGAGAGAGAGAGAGAGAGAGAGAGACAGAGAGGCCGTCGGGTAGAGAGCACAGGGAACTCCTGTCTGTCTGTCTGTGTGTCTCTGTCCAGCTGCTCCACGGAGACTCAGACTACCTCTGATCTGTCCTCGACCTCCCTCCCCGTCGCATATCATACTGGATATACTACTACTGGGACACAAAGCGGGAAGTTCGGAGTCAAATATGACAGCATTTATTATTAACGTGTGTTTTTCTGTCGTGAACGCTCGAAGCGAACGGAGCCTGTGAACCGGAGCGAACGGAGCGAACGGAGCCTGTGAACCGGAGCGAACGGAGCGAACGGAGCCTGTGAACCGGAGCGAACGGAGTGAACGGAGCCTGTGAACCGGAGCGAACGGAGCCCGTGAAACGGAGCGTTTCCACAGACTGGACCTTTTTACTTTCCGGTGACCGGTACATTCATTTACAGCATGCATGGATTTAAGGACATTAAGGAGCAGTCTGTCCACTAAACAGACTGTTCGCCTGGCTGGCTACAAGGATTAGACAGAGATATGACAATTACATAAGATCATTGAGCTGCTGTAAAACCCGGAGGACAGACCACAGAGAGACAGGCTGTGGACAGACCATAGAGACACGGGCTGTGGACAGGCTGTGGACAGACCACAGAGAGACAGGCTGTAGACGGGCTGTGGACAGACCACAGAGAGACAGGCTGTGGACAGACCACAGAGAGACAGGCTGTGGACAGGCTGTGGACGGGGAGGTCTACTCTTGAACATGTGTCGGTAGTATAGTAGCCTACCGTAATGTTACGGTGTGTCTTTGGTGCTACAGAGTAAGGACATCTGCTGCCTACTCTACTCTACTCTACTCTACTGTCTACTCTATTCTACTCTCCTCTACTCTACTCTACTCTCCTCTATTCTACTCTCCTCTACTCTACTCTACTCTCCTCTATTCTACTCTACTCTACTCTACTGTCTACTCTATTCTACTCTCCTCTACTCTACTCTACTCTCCTCTATTCTACTCTCCTCTGCTCTACTGTCTACTCTATTCTACTCTATTCTACTCTGCTCTCCTCTCCTCTCCTCTCCTCTGCTCTCCTCTCCTCTACTCTCTTCTGCTCTATCTCCTCTACTCTCCTCTACTCTCCTCTGCTCTACTATCTCCTCTCCTCTCCTCTGCCCTCCTCTCCTCTGCTCTCCTCTACTATCAGAGCTGTGAAGTTGGAGTCACTTGTAGCGTTTGGACCGTAACAGAAGAGCGAACAGAAGCCTACAGCGTTCCGTTAGTCGCCTGAACTTGTTCCGGTCGACATAACGGACGGTAAAGTTTGACAGTGTGCTCCTCCAAGGGCTGAAAGGTCACCGGGACCGGTCTCCTCCTCCTCCTCCTCCTCCTCCTCCCATTAGTCTCTTATGAAGATGTGAACTCTTCCTCCCTCTCTTCCTCTTCCTCTCTCTCTCTCTTCGCCGTCCAAGACTCTTTGCCCTCTTTTTTCTCTCTGTTCGGTACAGAGAGATCCGAGGCTTATCCCGCCTCCCGGGGATGTATGAAAGCGTGGATGTTGTGGGTTACAGCCCCAGCCCCAGCAGCCCCAACCCCGGCTCCTTTCTGAGCATGGACTACTACCACAGACCCCCGGGGCTCGGACCGGAGAAGGGACTCCTGTCCGGTGTGGGAGGACTCCAGCGTCCGTTCGGAGGGTCCCTGGTGACCGGAAGACACTGGAGCGGATCCAGCCACTGTGAGTCCCATTGAAACATGAGTTGTAAACTAAATAACTGCAGGGCACACCACAGCTAGTCAGGGTGGATCATTGCATTTGTTGAAAAATAACAAGGGGGTGCTGGCGGGTAAAGCCCTCAGCTCGGGGGGGGATGAATGCATGAGTTCACCGGTTCCAGTTGGGACACATGCCAGCCCCTTCTTTTAGTACCAGGTGCCCCACAGCCTCTGATTTAGTCCCCTATTAACTAGATGGGAAATGAACACACCACCACTGTCCTGGGGGGGGCTGTGACTAAGAGGTAGAGTGGGTCGTCCACCAATCGGAAAGGTCCACGGTTTAATCCCTGGCTCCTCTGGTCCATGTGTTGATGTGTCCTTGGGCAAGATACTTAACCCCCAAATTGCTGCCATGGTGCCATTGGTGTGTGAGTGAGTATTTAGGAGGGCTGTCTATTGATTAACATATTTACTAGCGATTAATCGCATGATTGTCCATCGCTAATCGTGATTAATCACGTTTTTAATGTGTTCTAAATGTACCTTAAAGGGAGATTCATCAAGTATTTAATACTCTTATTAACATGGGAGTGGGCAAATATGCTGCTTTATGCAAATGTATGTATATATTTATTATGTAAGGGATAATGTACAGCGAGCCGGTCATTGTTGTGAAAAAAATCCCGACAAGGCGATGCCGCACTCATCGACGTCTCTCATCGCCCTGAAGGGGATTCTTTCACAACAATGACCCGCTAGCTGTACATTAACCCGCTTATTACACGGCTACTTACTGAAGAAATCAATATTTTGACACAAAAACGGTCCTCCAGAGTCTGACATCAGAGCTGTGCCCATATCTGTTATAAAGAAATAACAGACCGCAGAATGCAGTGATTGACCAATCAGAATCAAGTATTCAACACAGCCGTGTAATAATGTAAATCAATCAACAACACAAAACAATGACAGATATTGTCCAGAAACCCTCACAGGTACTGCATTTAGCATAAAACAATACGCTCCAATCATAACATGGCAAACTGCAACCCAACAGGCAACAACAGCTGTCAGTGTGTCAGTGTGCTGACTTGACTATGACTTGCCCCAAACTGCATGGGATTATCATAAAGTGGGCATGTCTGTAAAGGGGAGACTCGTGGGTACCCATAGAACCCATTTACATTCACTGATCTGGAGGTCAGAGGTCAAGGGACCGCTTTGAACATGGACATAACAGTTTTACCTCGCCAACATGTAGCGTAAATTTGGAGCGTTATTTAACGTCCTTTGTGGCCAGCTGGGTTGTCATGCTTGATATTATTGGATTCCATAGTTTCATATGATTCCAGTATCTTCACTCTGGCTTTAAAACTGAACCGCTACAACCTCCGAAAGATCGGTTGTGTTAATGCGTTAAAGAAATTAGTGCCTGTTAAAACGAATTTGCATTATTATCGCGTTCATTTTGACAGCCATTTTATGAACATTATGATTGCCAGACTCCTAATATCTGACAAATGCTGCATTCAGTCTGAGATGACCAACCTTTGTAGCAATGTTCTGATGAGAATGAATGTCCTTTTCCATCAGGGCATTAATGTAGCTGCATGTCTATGCTGTATTTAGGGTTTGGTTTATGTTTTCAATGGAGCGACTCAAATGACCTCAGCAGGTCAACAGCTGCCTGCACTCATTTACCAAATGTAGCCCATCCTGACCTCCAGCTCAGTGCTTCTCAGTGTGAGAATGAACTCTGAATGTTTACAACTCCTCAGCAGGCTTTTAATGTAGCCTAGAAATGGTAAATTAATCTGCAACTTCCGAACATTAGGCCTACCTAAACTTCTTCTGGTTTTGTGTCTCACTGTCCCGTGTTTCATTTCATTTCAAAATGTATAAAGGATTAACCCCTTGAGATGCACCATCTCCTTTTTAAGGGCACAAAACATGGAAGTTAACAAAAGATTTAAACACATAATTAATAATAGTGATAATAAATGAAACAATTCAACAACACAAAACAATCAACATAGTACAATCAATAAGGACAAACACATCAAAGCCCTCCCTCCATCCCATCCCAAACCACACCAACAGAACATAAAAATAATGATGAACATAATAATAAAATGATATTATGTCAAAGTACTGAGCCTATCTATAAACTGAAAAAGAATGTAAGTGCAATCAAAAAAAAGAACAAGTAGATTTAAGATAAACAAGCAAAGAAGTCCTGGATGTGATTAATGATTCCAGTCTGATGGTGCGTTCATCTTCAAAACACGTCTCCCAACACTTCCAAGACCTCTAGGCAGGATGAAAGTGTTGTTGAGTATACAGTATTTGAATATGAGGATCTGAAGGGGACTAAAAGCTGTTTCAAGTATAAAGAAGAGTTGAAGTAAATGTATTTGAAAACAAAGAGCAACCAATGAAAGTGTCTCCAGAGTGAAGTGGTAGTTATGAACCCATGATGTTCTGTATGTGATAAACACACCTCAGGACAAATCTACAAATATTACTGTAAACTATGTTGAAAGGATGAAGATGAGTTTCAGAGGTGTTCTGGTGGATGATGTCACCCTAGTCAATAATGTTTTCTTACTTGGAGAGTAAAGCTATTAATTGACCGATATGGTATTCTGTTTTATTTCTAATAAAATCAATATGAGGCGATGAGAATATGGTTAATACTAACAAAGAAATATACCAATATTGATACTAACACTAATTATTCTTATAACTATATTAATATAATAATAGTAATATTAAAAATACTGGTAAGTGTAATTATTTATTATTATTAATAATAATATTAATATTAATAATAATAATAATAATAATACAAATAATAATAATAATACATTGTATTTATTGGCGCCTTTCAAAACACTCAAGGTCACCTTACAAGGCAGAGTAAAAAAGGGATAACATTATCTGTGCTGTGCTGATCATTTCCTCAATTTGACACGTTTTTGCTACACCAGTGTACCACGTCGGGTATCATTTAAAAGTTTGAAAATACTATTACTAAAATGATACCCAAGATTTTGTAAGGAAAACCATATGTTTCACTTTATTTTGTTTTGAGGAATATATCGATTAAAATATTTAATCGGGATTAATCGCATGGTTGTCCATAGTTAATTATGATTCATTGCAAAATAATTGCAAATTTTGTATCTCTTCAAAATGAACCTTAAAGGAGATTAGTCAAGTATTTAATCCTCTTATCAACATGGGACTGGACAAATATGCTGCTTTATGTAAATGTATGTATATATTTATTATTGTAAATCAATGATCAACACAAAACAATGACAGATATTGTCCAGAAACCCTCACAGGTACTGCATTTAGCATAAAACAATATGCTCCAATCATAACATGGCAAACTGCAGCCCAACAGGCAACAACAGCTGTCAGTGTGTCAGTGTGCTGACTTGACTATGACTTGCCCCAAACTGCATGGGATTATCATAAAGTGGGCATGTCTGTAAAGGGGAGACTCGTGGGTACCCATAGAACCCATTTACATTCACTGATCTGGAGGTCAGAGGTCAAAGGAGCGTTATTTAGTAGTACTAGTATGACATGGTTGGTACCGATGGATTCATTACGTTTTTTGTAGTTTCATGTGATGCCCGTATCTTTCATACCAACTAGTGAATGCGTTATTATCAAGTTAATTTTGACAGTCCTAATATAAATGTTTTTCTACAATAGATCCTTTTTTAATTAAATAAAAAGAAGTTAAACTTCTCGAATCTTAAGTGTTGCCTAATTACAAGCTGTACAAGAATTTTAAGTAAATGAAATAAAAGACTAAAAGTGACAACATTTTGATTTAAATCAGCAACTATCTGATGAGCGAATGAGTAAACACCACCAGACATTTAATGCTTTCCAAACTTGACACTTTTTGATACTGAATGCTATGAGCACATTTTAGTCGGTACAAAAAAGGTTTGATACCTAGCTGTGATGTAAGACACAGGCATTTTCCATCCAGCCATGTTCCATACCTGCTTAACATATGCAGGATCATGTTGTTCCAATCCCAGCATGCACTGTCTGAGAGGCACGGTCGCCCGTCTATCAGAAGGATAACACAGACAAACACAGGACCTTCTGCTGGGAGTTGACAGTGCCGCCCCACCCCGGTGTCACATGTTAGAGACAGTCAGCCTCAGAGTGAGACAGTAACCCAAGGGTGATGAAATGGTGATGTCACTGCGACACGGCCCTTGCACAACCCGAGTTAAAGTCATAAAGACAGAGAATGCAGAGTGGACTCTGGTCGGCCGGCGACAAACAGAAAAAAGAGACACATAGAAGCAGGAGGGGAGAGCTCGTAAATTCAAGCTGTAAAGACAGGGAGGATGGCCCTCAGTGTGTGTGTGTGTGTGTGTTTGGGGGGGTTGTCTTTGTGCGTGACTGGAATGAAGAGTGTCAAACGGGGTCAAAGGTCCAAGGCCGTACACAGCCACAGCCACACACACATTCAGTGACTGCTCCAGCGACATGTTAGCAGTGGCCCGGGGATAGTGGTTCACTCTGTCTGTGTGTGTGTGTGTGTGTGTGTGTGTGTGTGTTTGGGTGTGATCCAGTGCAATGACTCACTGACAATTGGGAAGTGACCTACATCTCTCCCTCTCTTTATTTCTCCTTCTATCTGCCTCTTTCTTTCCTGTGTCAGCTGCTCAGTCATCACTTCTCTGCACTGAATGACCTCTCTTTCTGTCTGTTGGACACACACACACACACACACACACACACGCGCACACACACACACACACACACACACACACACACACACACACACACACACACATTAACACACACACGGTGACGCACACATAATACACACACACTCTCACACTCACAGTTTGTCTGGGAATGTGAGGGTATACTGACCAAGTTTGACCTGAGTGTGAGTGTGTGAAGGGGAGGAGGTGGACGGTTGTGAGTCAGTGTTTAGATGTCTTCATTCTCTGTGTGTGTGTGTGTGTGTGTGTGTGTGTGTGTGTGTGTGTGTGTGTGTGTGTGTGTGTGTGTATGCGTGTGTGTGTGTGTGTGTGTGTGTGTGTGTGTGTGTGTGTGTGTGTGTGTGTGTGTGTGTGTGTGTGTCTGTGTGTGTGTGTGTGTATGTGTGTGTGTGTGTGTGTGTGTCGGCTACCATCAGATGGCTGCTAGAAGAGTGGCAGTGGAAAGCTGCTTATTAATTCATTCGCTCTAGTCAGAGTCCTCCGCATCATGCCATGTGTCTTTGTCTGTATTTGACTAAGTAGGAATTTCTTCTCTCATGTCACATCTTTAGCATTAATTCGAGACAGAATAAAGAAGATAGAGAACAACTGACTGCTGTTAGAGACATGCAGAATAAAGATAGAGAACAACTCTGACTGCTGTTAGAGACATGCAGAATAAAGATAGAGAACAACTGACTGCTGTTAGAGACATGCAGGATAAAGATAGAGAACAACTGACTGCTGTTAGAGACATGCAGAATAAAGATAGAGAACAACTCTGACTGCTGTTAGAGACATGCAGGATAAAGATAGAGAACAACTCTGACTGCTGTTAGAGACATGCAGAATAAAGAAGATAGAGAACAACTCTGACTGCTGTTAGAGACATGCAGAATAAAGAAGATAGAGAACAACTCTGACTGCTGTTAGAGACATGCAGAATAAAGATAGAGAACAACTGACTGCTGTTAGAGACATGCAGAATAAAGATAGAGAACAACTCTGACTGCTGTTAGAGACATGCAGAATAAAGAAGATAGAGAACAACTCTGACTGCTGTTAGAGACATGCAGAATAAAGAAGATAGAGAACAACTCTGACTGCTGTTAGAGACATGCAGAATAAAGATAGAGAACAACTGACTGCTGTTAGAGACATGCAGAATAAAGATAGAACAACTGACTACTGTTAGAGACATGCAGAATAAAGATAGAGAACAACTCTGACTGCTGTTAGAGACATGCAGAATAAAGATAGAGAACAACTGACTGCTGTTAGAGACATGCAGGATAAAGATAGAGAACAACTGACTGCTGTTAGAGACATGCAGAATAAAGATAGAGAACAACTCTGACTGCTGTTAGAGACATGCAGGATAAAGATAGAGAACAACTCTGACTGCTGTTAGAGACATGCAGAATAAAGAAGATAGAGAACAACTCTGACTGCTGTTAGAGACATGCAGAATAAAGAAGATAGAGAACAACTCTGACTGCTGTTAGAGACATGCAGAATAAAGATAGAGAACAACTCTGACTGCTGTTAGAGACATGCAGAATAAAGAAGATAGAGAACAACTCTGACTGCTGTTAGAGACATGCAGAATAAAGATAGAGAACAACTCTGACTGCTGTTAGAGACATGCAGAATAAAGAAGATAGAGAACAACTCTGACTTAGAGACATGCAGATAAGATAGAGAACAACTCTGACTGCTGTTAGAGACATGCAGAATAAAGATAGAGAACAACTGACTGCTGTTAGAGACATGCAGAATAAAGATAGAGAACAACTCTGACTGCTGTTAGAGACATGCAGAATAAAGAAGATAGAGAACAACTCTGACTGCTGTTAGAGACATGCAGAATAAAGAAGATAGAGAACAACTCTGACTGCTGTTAGAGACATGCAGAATAAAGATAGAGAACAACTGACTGCTGTTAGAGACATGCAGAATAAAGATAGAGAACAACTCTGACTGCTGTTAGAGACATGCAGAATAAAGATAGAGAACAACTCTGACTGCTGTTAGAGACATGCAGAATAAAGAAGATAGAGAACAACTCTGACTGATGTTAGAGACATGCAGAATAAAGAAGATAGAGAACAACTGACTGCTGTGAGAGACATGCAGAATAAAGCTAGAGAACAACTCTGACTGCTGTTAGACACATGCAGAATAAAGAAGATAGAGAACAACTCTGACTGCTGTTAGAGACATGCAGAATAAAGAAGATAGAGAACAACTCTGACTGCTGTTAGAGACATGCAGAATAAAGATGGAGAACAAGTCTGACTGCTGTTAGAGACATGCAGAATAAAGATAGAGAACAACTCTGACTGCTGTTAGAGACATGCAGGATAAAGATAGAGAACAACTCTGACTGCTGTTAGAGACATGCAGAATAAAGAAGATAGAGAACAACTCTGACTGCTGTTAGAGACATGCAGAATAAAGATGGAGAACAAGTCTGACTGCTGTTAGAGACATGCAGAATAAAGATAGAGAACAACTCTGACTGCTGTTAGAGACATGCAGGATAAAGATAGAGAACAACTCTGACTGCTGTTAGAGACATGCAGAATAAAGCTAGAGAACAACTCTGACTGCTGTTAGAGACATGCAGGATAAAGATAGAGAACAACTCTGACTGCTGTTAGAGGGTGTACACAGTGCTAGAGTTACTAAAACTTCAATAGACCATCAATAGGCTTCAACAGCAGTCTGCAGAGCTAAAGTCTGTCGGTGTTATTTTGGTGTACTTTTCATTCTCCAGTTATGTTACTTGCATATGGTTGCAAAATATGTACGTGTGCGTTATTATGCAGTGCTGGCGAGCTAGCCATATGTATGGTGTACCGAGATAGCTGGAAGCTCCACTTGAAAGCCCGTCTGAGGACGACCCAATGATATCAATTCCGATAGTTGTATCATCACTCTTTTACATCCACTGCTTTTTGTTTTGTGTTATTAGTCCTACTTGTATTAGTTATTACAGCTGCTGGGCTATTATTGTGGTTGCTTCTCTCTCTCTCTCTCTCTCTCTCTCTCCCCAGCCAGTCTCGGCAGATGGCCGCCCGCCCTGCGCCCGGTTCTGCTCCAGGTTTCTTCCCACTAATCGGGGAGTTTTTCCTGGCCACAGTGCGCTTGGTGGATCTTGTTGGGTCTCTAAACTATGGTGTACGGTCTAAGACCTGCTCTATATATAAAGCGCTTAGATAACTTCTGTTCAGATTTGACGCTATACAAAAATAAATTGAATTGAATTTAATGTGTGTAAATGTGAAATATCACCCTGATGGCCGGTTGACTGACAACTGTCCGGTTGTAGTGCATCTCCATTAACTTGATTAGTCACAAACCGACATTCCATCTGGTTATTTTATCTGGGATTGGGCTCTCAGTTGGACTTCCACTATATACAGTACATACTATATCTTGATATCTATTAATATTAGGGATGTCAAAGTTAACTTGATAATAATGCGTTAACGCAAATTTTATTTAATGTCACAAATTTCTCTAACACATTAACGCAACTTGTGATTTTTAGGTAGCAACGGGCTCAGTTTTTCTACCATGTCATACTAGCTTGTCGGGAAGGAGGCTAAATAACGCTCCAAACTTAAGCTACATTTAAATTTAAGGAAAAAATTGGCTTGGCCATTTTCAAAGGGGTCCTTTGACCTCTGACCTCAAGATATGTGAATGGAAATGGGTTCTATTGGTATCCAATAATAGTAATAATACTTGACAAATCTCACTTTAAGGTACATTTTGAAAAGATAAAAAATGTGAGATTAATCTGCGATTAAATATTTTTAGCGATTGGCAGCCCTAATTAATGTTGATATTGTGATAAAATCGATAAATAATTATATCCATATTGCCCACCCTTAGTCAAAGCTGTTTGTCTAAGAATGGAACTAGACTGTACACGTGCTCATCAGTTGTTAGATAGTTGGTTGGTTTTGGATTCACATCTGGAGAACATCATTAGCAGTGATAATGGATGTCAGTGAGGCTTGATAGCGTGTTTAAGAAGTTGGATCTGCATGTTGTTAGCTGTCAGCGGAGGAGAATTCAGTATTGTGATAAGAGGTCGGTCTCAGCTCATGGATCATAAAGCCAGCACCGCCTGGGGAGACCATTTAACAGTGTTTGACAGTCACATTTGGAACAAGGCTTATTCCAGCACTGGTGGACATTTAATATTATCAACTGACCTGAGGACACAGATTGGCTGCTCTGCTATGCATTATTGGTTGCCCTGGCCAGGGTAAACCCTGAGCCCAGTATTAATGGATGTAAATAATGTGTTGTTAATATTTATTTTGGACTTTCATAGTCGCTGACTTTCCCTTGACAAATGTGAGGCGGCTTCAGGTGTCCCCGTAGGGTTTTTATACAGTATA
Organism: Sebastes aleutianus; assembly: GCA_916700875.1. Classification (NCBI taxonomy): domain Eukaryota; kingdom Metazoa; phylum Chordata; class Actinopteri; order Perciformes; family Sebastidae; genus Sebastes; species Sebastes aleutianus. The sequence continues at coordinate 56,394 of CAKAKS010000044.1, read as the reverse complement.
GTCTAGATTGTGTAGTTTCATTGAAATGCACACAATGAGATGCTGCTACAGTTGCATGTCATTGTTCATTCCTGTATTGTACAATGACAAAATATCTGACCTTCCATTTCTCCTTGGGGAAGCTTAGAGAGGAGATCCTGGCAGAGATAACAGGAGCAGAGGAGGTGGCCACTGATCGAAGACTGATACACCGCCAAACACAGGCCACCATGCAGGCTGCAGGTCTCACTGGAGACTGCTGGTCTCACTGCAGGCTGCTGGTCTCACTGCAGGCTGCTGGCCTCACTGCAGGATGGTCTCAGGCTGCTGGTCTCACTGTAGGCTGCAGGTCTCACTGTAGGCTGCTGGTCTCACTGCAGGATGGTCTCAGGCTGCTGGTCTCACTGTAGGCTGCTGGTCTCACTGCAGGCTGCTGGTCTCACTGCAAGTTGCTGGTCTCACTGCAGGCTGCTGGTCTCAATGCAGGCTGCTGGTCTCACTGCAGGCTGCTGGTCATTTTTATTAAATCAGGACAAACCACAAAACCTATATTTTCCAGTCATTCTATTCTGGGCAGTAAAGTCCATGAAATATGATGCAGAAAGATGATTTGAAGCAGAAAGCCATCATTGCTCTTTACAAGGGCTTTCAAAGTTAACGTGATAATACCGCTTTGTTATTTATTTATCATTTCTTTAACGCAACTTGCAATTTTAATTAACCCCTTAAAAATCCGATGGGCCGCCGTCGGGCCCAGCAGCTATTTGATCTTTTGGAGGCAGCTCAGTTTTAAAGCTAGAGTGAAGATCCTGGTATCATATGAAACCAGAAAACCTGATGAATCCATCGGTACCAACCATGTCAGACTATCTGGTCATGAAGGAGGTTCAATAACGCTCCAAACTTACAGACATGCCCACTTTATGATAATCACATGCAGTTGGGGGCAAGTCATAGTCAAGTCAGCACACTGACACACTGACAGCTGTTGTTGACTGTTGGGCTGCAGTTTGCCATGTTATGATTGGAGCATATTGTTTTATGCTAAATGCAGTACCTGTGAGGGTTTCTGAACAATATCTGTCATTGTTTTGTGTTGTTAATTGTTTTACAATAATATATATATATAAATACATTTGCATAAAGCAGCATATTTGTCCAATCCCATGTTGATAAGAGTATTAAATACTGTACTAATCTCCATTTAAATTTCATTTAGAACAGTGTGTGATTAATTTGAGATCAATCACGATTAATTATGGACAATCATACGATAAATCGCGATTAACATTTTCAATCAATTGACAGCCATACTCTTTACTTTCATAAAATAAAATACATATAGACTTTGTCTAAAATCACTCTCTAATTACTATATAGTAGGGCTAAGACGATACACCTATCTTCCGATTCGATACGATCACTATACTTTGGTGCCGATTCGATATGTATTGCAATTCAATTTCACGATTTATTGTGATTTTTGTTAACTATTTTAACTCTAGACCATGAAGGGAAAAAGTTAAATCATACACTTCAAGGGACTTTTACTTTGTAAAATCTCTAAATGAATCCAGTAAGAAGTTTGATTTTCAGCATGTACTGTATGTAGTCAGAGATGTCCTGAAGTCAAATATATCAGGATCATTGTCAGGAATTATTGGTTACATTTATTATCCAGCAACCCACAAATCAAAGAATAAAGACATTTCCCTCACAGATTAGTGCTATTTTCTTTTAATTTATAAGGGACATGTATGTTTTATACTTCTGGTGAATATAATCCATCAATCTTACTTCCATAGATGTATTTTGTGATTTCCCTTTGTTAGCACCTTATTTGGAAAAGCGGACGTAGTCACACATGTCTACTTCCTCTAACTTCTCCAAGGTGGTCTCTAGCTCTCCCGTCAGCTCCGTTCTCTTTATCCATCCATGGTTTGAATGCAGGGAACATAAATGTCAGTATATGGGTGTTGTACAGTTGTAGCGTCGGCCCATTTGACCACGGAGACAAGAGCGACGGCCGGCTCCACCGCCACGTCACCGCCATACGATAACGTTTCCTGTCCGTGACAGAGTTAGCATGCAGCTTTAGCCGTGATGTCTAGCTCTGCTTTTCCTGTCAATGTGTGAAACCCAAAGTGTTTCCATCCTTTACTGGATGTGTTGTGATTTAACATGGGAGGGTGCAGGTTGTATACAACCTGCACCCTCCCATGTTAAGTGTCACCGTGGATATATCCACGGTGACACTTCAACATTTTATACTTTCTGAGGTTTGTTTTGGTTGACGGATACGGAACGGATAGGACATCACGTTACTCAGACTACCACATAAAAGCAGTAACTTCCTTCTACCTCCACATAGACCCAAATGAAGCAAATCATTTATATAGATTCTGGTATTAAAAGATCGATTTCAAAATCGTAAAACAAATCGTGATACACAGGTGAATTGATTTTTTTTTAGATGATGAGACAGCCTACAGGGATGAAGTCAAAAAACTGACAGGGTTGTGCATGGAAAACAATCTGGCCCTGAACCCTCCCAAGACAAAAGAACTCATAATAGACTTCAGAAAACACAGCACAGATCACACACCACTGCAAATCAGCGGAGTTTACGTGGAAAGGGTCCCTGCCTTCAAGTTCCTGGGCACGCACAACGCTGAGGATCTCTCCTGGACTACAAACACCACAGCGGCATTCAAAAAGGCACAGCAGCGGCTCTATTTTCTGAGGATTTTCAGGAAGAACAACCTGCAACAGCAGCTGCTAGTGTCTTTCTACCGTTGCTCCATCCAAAGTGTGCTGTCGTACTGCATACCTGGTACACCAGCAGCTCAGCGGTACACGAGAAAGCCTTTCAGAGGGTAATCAACTCTGCCCAGAAAATCATTGGCTGCCCATTGCCCTCTGTAGAGGAACTTTACACCGCCCACTGCCTCAGCAGAACAGCCAACATCCTGAAGGACCCTTCCCACCCTGGACATCAGCTGTTCGAACTGCTGCCCTCTGGTAGACGGTTCAGGTCCATCACATCACGGACTAATAGACTCAAGAACAGCCTCTACCCCAGCGTCATACTTGAGCTGAACATTGCCAGACGCTCACATAAAACTGAACGGAAAGGACCGGAACTGATCTAAACACTGTCAGATACTTGTCAGAAAACATAACCCTGGCTCAACTTATTACATGTTTACATCCTACCGCACCTTATATTGCTTAACTTAGCACATGTTTACATACTACCGCACCTTATATTCAGATACATTATTTATTGTAATTTATCAACTGCACTACAGATACATGTGCAATATGTGCTTTTATTACTGTGCAATAACTCACTGCCTTGATTGTACTGTATACTGCCTTGACCGTATTGTAATTGTACTGTATATATTGTAACAAAGGTCAACACTTCTAGTTAGATATATATATTTACTTTTTTATATATACATATATATATATATATATATATATATATATGTATATATAAACTGGAAAAACAAAGTTCGGAAACTTGTGTTTGGTGGATATTTCTCTGTTGTTACAATGCTAATGGTCATTGTATTTTACATTGTTGGAAAGCCTGTTTATTTACCTTCACAATGATGTCCAACTTGTAAGGCTCATGCATTTGTGGGATGAGCAGCACAGCTGATTATGTGGGTAGCGCCCAGGAAAATTTGCCAAAATGCTCTGTCAATGGTAAACAGTGTATTCTCCTGTTGGTACTGACTCTTGTTTTGAGTTGTTTGGTGGATTGGATGATTGAACTCTCTATCAGTAACAAGGAACAAACAAGACATATTGGCAATTTTACACTTTATTCATTTAATACACCGTCAGGAGCCTCAGTAGCGGTGGAAGATCCATACGCAGCCACAACAGCCTGGTACCTCCTCCTCATGCTGGTCACCAACCTGGTCACACGTTGCTGTGGGATGGCGTTCCATTCCTCAACCAGGATTGGTTGCAGGTCAGCCAGCGTGGTTGTGTTGGTCACTCTAACACATACAGCACGCCCAAGCTGATCCTACAAGTGTTGAATTGGGTTGAGGTGTGGACTCTTGGCAGGCTGTTACATTCTCTCTACTCCCACATTGTGGAGGTAGTCTGTGATAACCCTGGCTTTGTGGGGGTGAGCGTTGTCATCTTGGAGGATGAAGTTAGGTCCCAGATTGTGGAGATATGGGATCGCCACTGGCTGCAGAATCTCATCCCGATATCTCCCTGCATTGAGATGGCCTTCAATGATGACAAGCCTTGTTTTGCCAGTGAGGGAGATGCCGCCCCACACCATGACACTGCCCCCACCAAAAGCTGTTACTCCATCGTTGCAACAATCAGCATAGCGTTCTCCGCGTCTTCTCCATACTTTGACCCTGCCATCCAACTTTCGCAGACAGAACCTGGACTCATCACTGAACATGACATTCCCCCACATGTTCAGGTTCCATTGTCTGTGTTGTTGACACCAGCGCCAACGGGCCTGACGGTGAAGAGCAGTCATTGCAGGTTTCCTGGTAGCCTTATGACAATACACTGTTTACCATTGTCAGAGTATTTTGGCAAATTTTTCTTGGGCGCTACCCACATAATCAGCTGTGCTGCTCATCCCACAAATGCATGATCCTTACAAGTTGGACATCATTGCGAAGGTAAATAAACAGGCTTTCCAACCATGTAAAATACAATGACAATTAGCATTGATACAACAGAGAAATAATCGACCAAACACAAGTTTCCGAACTTTGTTTTTCCAGTATATATATATTATTAGTAGTTTAGGTTAAACTCGTATTGAACAAGGTTTTATCTTATCTTTTATACTGTATGTTATGTGTTATTGCACCATCAGGACTGCTTCAAATTCCGCTGTACTCTGTGTGTAGTGACAATAAAGGAATCTTGAATCTTGAATCTTGAATCTACCACATTATCTATTCCGTACCATAGCAACCAGATGCAACCAAAGCATCTCATCTGAAAAAAAAATTGTGCCCCTCATTGACCGTCTGTGTTCTGCATTTAACAATAAACAAGTATGACATCTTTGTCATTTAAAAAGCAACAATATACTGAATAATAGCCGTACAATAAGGCTTATTTATATAGCACTAACAATATTTAGAAGAGCCGCCCCCTCTTAGTAGTTTGTACACTAAGATTTCTTTAGTCATTTTTTGATGCTTTTTTTCTCATGCTGAATGACTAATTTCTAAGCAACGTATGAGCACATCTCTGTTGAACACAACGCTTTTTTATGATTCTTTGTGGAGAAACTCAGTTTTACAGATCTGTCGACAAAATCGTATGAGTGTTAGTCGACTAAGAATTTCTTTGGTCGCGGACAGCCCTACTATTTAGTCAAATGACTGTAGATGCACAAAATATTGGTTCATTTCATTATATTTGCTGATGAGATCATTTATTATTCATGAATTATTTATTAACGCTCCTTATCCAATTAAAATGTGAGTTACAAAGACGAGTCACCAATATTCCTTTCTGTTAAATACCTTATCCGTCATCTCAGCAATAAGAACACAGTCTTTCTCTGAATGTAAACCGACAGCTAAAAGCTGTTCGGACACGCTGCAGATGTCCTGCACACTGAAGAAGAAGTGGGAAGCAATAGGAAGAGATGAAGAAATGCAGATGATGAAAACAGAGCGAGAGATAAATACTGAGAGAAGTTTAAAAGAGGTCAGACGGTGCTGAAGGGAACCGTTGGCTAGCGGGTCAGTGAGAAGAGAGCAAAGACAAACAGAGGAGAGATGAAGAGAGGGGAAGATGGAGAGATGGTATGATGGCTGAGGAGGAGGAGGATCTCCTCTCTTTATTTCTCTCCCTCTCTATGTAAACAGAACAGACCAGTAGAGGGGAGTTGGAGCTCCTCCATAGTGGAATGTCTGGTATGGCTACTAAAGCAGGGGGAGGGGAGCTATGTGTATGTGTATGTGTGTGTGTGTGTGTGTGTGTGTGTGTGTGTGTGCGTGCGCGCGCGCGCGCGTGCGCGCGTGCGTTAGGTTAGAGGTTAGAGGAGGCACAGTGAAAGAGGGAGAAGCAGAGGAGTTGTGGCTGGTCCTGGTATCTTAATCTGACGGGTCAGGATCTTAAACTGGGTCACAGTGTGTCCCTGCACAAAAATAACAACCACTTTGACAAAATGAGCCCAGACGCAAAATGAAGATGTTATGATGTTATGATGGTATGTTGGTATGATGGTATGATGGTATTATGGTATTATGTTATGATGGTATGATGTTATGATGTTATGGTATGATGTTATGATGGTATGTTGGTATGATGGTATGATGTTATGATGGTATGTTGGTATGATGGTATGATGGTATTATGGTATTATGTTATGATGGTATGATGTTATGATGTTATGGTATGATGTTATGATGGTATGATGGTATGATGGTATGATGTTATGATGTTATGATGGTATGATGTTATGATGTTATGATGGTATGATGGTATGATGTTATGATGGTATGATGGTATGATGGTATGATGGTATGATGTTATGATGTTATGATGTTATGATGGTATGATGGTATGATGGTATGGTTTTATGTTATGATGGTATGATGTTATGATGGTATATTGGTATGATGGTATGATGTTATGATGGTATGATGGTATGATGGTATGATGTTATGATGGTATGATGGTATGATGGTATGATGTTATGATGGTATGATGGTATGATATTATGGTATGATGTTATGATGTTATGATGGTATGATGGTATGATGGTATGGTTTTATGTTATGATGGTATGATGTTATGATGGTATATTGGTATGATGGTATGATGTTATGATGGTATGATGTTATGATGGTATGATGGTATGATGGTATGATGTTATGATGGTATATTGGTATGATGGTATGATGTTTTGATGGTATGATGGTATGATGTTATGATGTTATGATGGTATGATGTTATGATGGTATGATTTTATGATGGTATGATGGTATGATGGTATGATGTTATGATGGTATGATGGGTTGATGTTTTGATGGTATGATGGTATGATGTTATGATGTTATGATGGTATGATGTTATGATGGTATGATTTTATGATGGTATGATGGTATGATGGTATGATGTTATGATGGTATGATGGTATGATGGTTTGATGGTATGATGGTATGATGTTTTGATGGTATGATGGTATGATGTTATGATGGTATGATGTTATGATGGTATGATGGTATGATGGTATGATGTTATGATGGTATGATGGTTTGATGGTATGATGGTTTGATGGTATGATGGTATGATGTTATGATGGTATGATGTTATCATGTTATCATGGTATGATGTTAACATGGTATGATGTTATGATGTTAACATGGTATGATGGTATTATGGTATTATGTTATGATGTTATGGTATGATGGTATGATGGTATGATGGTATGATTGTATGATGTTATGATGTTATGGTATGATGTTATGATGGTATGTTGGTATGATGGTATGATGGTATGATGTTATGATGGTATGATGTTATGGTATGATGGTATGATGTTATGATGGTATGATGGTATGATGTTATGATGGTATGATGGTATTATGTTATGATGGTATGATGTTATGATGTTATCATGGTATGATGTTATGATGTTAACATGGTATGATGTTATGTTAACATGGTATGATGGTATTATGGTATTATGTTATGATGGTATGATGTTATGATGTTATCATGGTATGATGTCATCATTGTATGATGTTATCATGGTATGATGTTAACATGGTATGATGTTAACATGGTATGATGTTATGATGTTAACATGGTATGATGGTATGCTTTACTTACTACATAGCTGCTGATGTGCAGCTGACTCCTCCTCTGTTGACATGAGGAGCAGGACAAAGAAGAAGAAATATAATCAAACCACTGTAGATGATTTCACTGTCAGTGGAAACTAATTGTCCATCCAGAGTAGAGCCACCAGATCGTAACCTTGATTTTCACCTCACTAAAGCAATACGTGATTAAGAGATTTGAGTTTAGATTGGATAGAGTTTAATGACACCATGTTACACCAACATGTTGTGGTGTACAAACAACATATTCAATACGATAATCATCCAGCAACAGAAAGGATTTCTACAAAGATAAAGCATTCTTTAAAAAGTCACCTATTTGGCATACAACTTTTATCTAGCTGTAGTAAAAAAGGTAAACATAGACAGTAGGGGTGGGAAGAAATTAGAAAGATAAGAAGAAGAAACCTTTATTTGTCATAGTACATACAGGTACATACATGAATTTCAACCTCTGTATTTAACCCATTCTGTGTATTTTAGGAGCAGTGGACTACTGCAATCGCCCAGGGAATACTTGGGGTTTAGTGTCTCACTCAAGGACACGCAGACATGCAGTCTGTAGGAGCCGGGGATTGAACCGCCAACCTTGTGGTTAAAAGACAACCCGCTCTACCCACTGAGCTAAATTAGACTCACTCATGTATTTTTTAAGTGCCAGAATACATTTATTTGCCTCATCTGAGTCTATGAACTACGGCTGTCAATCGATTCAAATGTTTAATTGCGATTAATCTCAAATTTATTGCACATTTTTTATCTTTTATTCAAAAATATTTACCTTAAAGGGAGATTTGTTGAGTATTTAATCCTCTTATCAACATGGGAGTGGGCAAATATGCTGCTTTATGTAAATGTATTTATATATTTATTATTGTCAATCAATGAACAACACAAAACAATGACAGATATTGTCCAGAAACCCTCACAGGTACTGCATTTAGCATAAAACAATATGCTCAAATCATAAACATGGCAAACTGCAGCCCAACAGGCAACAACAGCTGTCAGTGTGTCAGTGTGCTGACTTAACTATGACTTGCCCCAAACTGCATGTGATTATCATAAAGTGGGCGTGTCTGTAAAGGGGAGACTCGTGGGTACCCATAGAACCCATTTACATTCACTGATCTGGAGGTCAGAGGTCAAGAGACCCTTTTGAAGATGGACATGACAGTTTTTCCTCATCAACATTTAGCGCAAGTTTGGAGTAGGGATGTTAATAATTAAAGGGCTGTTTGTAACTTTCAAAAATGCTTGTTAACAACGACACCTGTGGCCGTTAAGTCAACGAAAGTCAGCATCGGGCTCGCGCTTGCTCGCTCTCAATAGACATGAACGAGCATCGCTCAAAACTAGGGATGTCACGATACCAAACCCAACATCTCGTAGCTGTTGCATGGTGTTGTTGTGTGTGTGTGTGTGTGTGTGTCGGGCTCCAATACACAGAGAGCATAGGACAGAAGCCTTCGGTACTGTAGAAAACGAGTACCGTCACTATTTTAGAATTTTGGCATCGACTTGGTACCGAAGTATCGGTTCTCGTGACATCCCTACTCAAAACAGTGAGGCGACACACGTCAGCTAAAAGCACAATATCACTCTATATTTCAGCTGCTTGGCAGTAATGTTAGCTGACCAGACGAAGGTCTCTCCATGAATCAATGCTGATCATAGTGTTGGATTTTCCTGCCTCAGCCTCCGGGGCTGAAGCAGGAAGAGAAATGTTATCATCTCCGACTGCGCCCGCAGGGGAGACACTGGCACCCGGTCAGAGACGATAACTTTCTTCGCTGCGGAGCCCCGTCACTTCACAAGACACGGGAAACCTCTGTTGGTCTGGAGGAGCTGCAGCAGTTATTTCTGCACAAACGTCCACTGTACATTCACTAGATATTCTAAGAGCTAAACTAACTCTTCTGCAGTGTGGAGTGTGCACACATGCACGTCTAGAGGTGGCGAGGTGGAGCGCGGTGTGTGAGTGAAGGCAAGCAGGCAGAGGAGCAGAGACTCCGGTCCACCACGTACTACGACCACGGCCAACACTGTTTTGCAAGACGGGCTTCACTAGATAGAACTTTGAGGTTTTGGTGCTTCCGTGTAGTTTGTGTTGGAGTCTGATGGTACATGTCCACAGGGAGTCTGAACAGCGTAGCCACACGCGTTCAGATTCGTGTAGCTAAAATCCAATAATAACCTTTCAGCATATTGTAATTCAAGTGTTCTGAGAGAAAACTAGACTTCTGCTCCTCCTCATGGCTCTGTTTTCAGGCTTTAGAACATCTAGCCCGTAACGGGAGACTTTGACCAATCACAGGTCATTTCAGAGAGAGAGCGTTCCTATTGGCTATGCTCCGGCTGGTGGGCGGTGCTTGTTATTTCCTCAACAGGTCTCAACATGGCTGCCGGGTCACAAACATTCTCATTTTACAGCTAAACCGTGCACTACAAGATGATTCTGAGAACATGTGAGGAGAGAAATAGACATTACAGTAACAGAATATTGATTCATATTTGATCAGCGCTGCCTAGTTTGACCGTTAATCGGAGTTGGTGAGAGATTGACAGCCGGCTCTTATAGATGGCAGCTGGACAGCAGACCTCAGATCAGCTCTTACTGCTTGTTTCTCTCCGGTCTGTAAAATCTTGTATGCCGTTAGGAGCACCGGAGGACACAGAGGAACATGATGTTTTTCAGGTTACCTGTCTCATGCACTACTGTCACGATATAGAGACCGTTTTATAAAAATAACTTTTTATTAATCATATTTGCTCCATTTCTACCTACTGCTGCTTTAACTTTGACAGCCTGAGTTGATACTATATGTATATTTACTGCTCCTGTGTATTGCCTGGATAACCTGCTGCTGTAACAAAAATTTCCCAATTTGGGACCAATAAAATCTGTCTGTCTGTCTGTCTGTCTGTCTGTCTGTCTGTCTGTCTGTCTGTCGGCCTGTCTGTCGGCCTGTCCGTCGGCCTGTCCGTCTGTCTGTCCGTCTGTCTGTCTGTCTGTCTGTCTGTCTGTCGGCCTGTCTGTCGGCCTGTCTGTCTGTCTGTCTGTCTGTCTGTCTGTCTGTCTGTCGGCCTGTCTGTCGGCCTGTCCGTCTGTCTGTCCGTCTGTCTGTCCGTCTGTCTGTCCGTCTGTCTGTCTGTCGGCCTGTCTGTCGGCCTGTCTGTCTGTATGTCTGTCTGTCTGTCTGTCTGTCTGTCTGTCTGTCAGCCTGTCTCTTACTACCAGTCAGGTCAAATACAAAGCGGAGACATGTTGATGTCCTAAGAGAAATGGACTTTAAGCAGTGTGACTGAATGTAACCGTCCCTCTGTGTCCTCCTGCAGCTATAGAGACTGAGAGCACGAGTTCAGGAGAGGACCTGCTGGTCCCCAGCCCCCCCTCACCTCCACCTCCACCTCGCATCTACAAGCCCTGCTTTGTTTGTCAGGACAAGTCTTCAGGATACCACTACGGAGTCAGTGCCTGCGAGGGTTGCAAGGTAGGCAGCTGAACACATGACACCACATTCTGGGGAACTGGGCCATGTATGTCAACTAC
>CAKAKS010000044.1:0-40000 GCA_916700875.1 Sebastes aleutianus | reverse complement strand
GATTCAACTTTTTCCCATGGTCTAAAGTTAAAAAAGTTAACAAAAATTAATATATCGCAATAAACCGTAATATCGGATCACCTTACTTGTAGAATCGCAAACAAATCGCAATATATATTAATAAAATCATATACATACAATACATATTGGTAGTAAAGTGATAGTATTGGGAGATAGGAGTATCGTCCCAGTCCTAGAGTTTTGTCACACATAAACATACTCTTAGAGCAAGTTACACAAAACAATTCCTTAACAAAGACAAGTCTTTCACACCAGGAAATGTACAGCTGTGGTACAGCACAATGTCTCCTTTAAATAATTCATCTCCTGTTGTTTCCTTCTGCTTTCGGCCACTTCGTCCCCTCTTCTTAGATTCTAAGGATCTGCACCCGCTACACCCCAGACAAGGACACCATGACCTTCTCCGACGGTTTGACTCTGAACCGCACCCAGATGCACAACGCCGGGTTCGGACCTCTCACAGACCTGGTGTTCTCCTTTGCCAACCAGCTGCTCCCGCTGGAGATGGACGACGCAGAGACGGGATTGCTCAGCGCCATCTGTCTGCTCTGTGGAGGTAGTGCAGTGGATATCTGCGGAATATGAGATGAAATAACCAATGACAGAAAATCGCTTTAGTGTTCCCACATTCACATAGAAATGATATGTGTAATAGGGCTGTACAGATTCATGTTCTGTGTACTTACTGTTAAAGTTTCATGTGTGTGTGTGTGTGTGTGTGTGTGTGTGTGTGTGTGTGTGTGTGTGTGTGCAGATCGTCAGGATCTGGAGGAGTCAGAGAAGGTGGATGTTCTTCAAGAGCCGATGCTTGAAGCCTTGAAGGTTTGACATCTTAGTACTGTTCTGTTACTTGCGGTTTATAACCTTGCACTTTTATTCCAGAAGCAGACGTCCTCCAGTTCCAAAACAAAGATATGTACTTATACAGAAGGCAAAGTTTAATACGTAACTGAAGGCTTTGGTTAACAAGACAGAAATGCCTATCACCTTGGAGCAGTGGTCCCCATCCTGGAGTCTGGGTGCTCTAGGATTGGTCTGCTCTGAGGTTGTCAGAATTAGAGAATAACTAAAACCATAATAACACACTTGGATCATTTATACAAAAGTATGTATATAAAACTATTAAACAATTTGCTACCTAGTAGGCCACATTCTGTTTAAACCCAATATTTGTTTTGTACAATTCATATTTGTTGGTGTTTAGTCTTTCAAAAACAAGATTTTCACTGCAGTCAAAAACCTATTTGCTCTCCCCTGCTGCACACAACGGGAGGCTTGCACCTGTGTTATCGGGGCGGTCTAGCAGCAATCTAACAAATATGACATTACATTTATTTAACCACAGTAACACTAAATCTATTTCAGCTCTAACACTATTACTGTAAATCAATTAAGTTTACTTAGTTATATTCATTAAAGAGAGTTGGTTTGATAAAAAACAGTCTAACTCATTTAGTAAGGGTGATGACGTCAGAAAATATTGGGGTGGGGGCTCAGCTTTTCTTAGATACAAGTAGGGGGGGCTTTACAAAGAAAATAGGTTGGGAACCACTGCCTTAGGGGATAAGGCTGCATGAATCATGTCTCTTATTGTCAGCAAATTCCATGAGAAGACTAAAACCAACACTGACTACATTTACATGCATGTTTTGCCCTTATCTCGAAAAAGACTGTTTACATGGATAATGAAAATGAATATTCCACTAATATTCCTGTTTACATGCAGCCCTTTATACTCCGATTAACGTAACTGGTGGCGAACTTGCTGGACAGACCGTGTGAAAACAGCCTCCCTCTTTCATTCCTTCAACCACGTTCTTGAAACGGTTGCGTTGTGATATTTGCGCATATCCAAAAGCCTGTTGATTTCCAAGTCTTTCATAATGTTTAAAAGTAGGTGTGTTTCTCCTCCCGACCCCAGATGAGGGCTTTTCTTTTGGGCATGCATCTCTGCAGACTTTCGGCTGGTTGGTTTGTGTACAACGCACAGAGCTGGCCGTAAACAGGCAAGAGGCCACGTGTCGCAAACTGCTGTAAAAATCCCAACTGAGACGCATATTCTAATTGTGCTGTAAACATGTCCTAAAAATGCTCCTAAAATCTGAATAATATCGGCTAATTCCATATCTTAATCGTAAAATGCTCCATTTGGAATAAGGCCTAATTCTACAGTTATATCACGTTTTGAGCATTGTCATATTCTGAATAATAGTGGAATATTAGTGTGCATGTGAACGTAGTCAATGCGTTAGTCCGTCTCTCAATACTTTGTGACTTTCCTACTCAGTCTGTGGCACTCAGCACCAAACCCATTTGTTGTTACTGAAGGTGTGAATCTTTAAAAGTAGATTTATAGTTTCATTATATAGGGCTTAAAAAGGTTCAGGCAGCTGGTCACTGTAGTTTTTAGCGAGTATTACTCACACAGGAGTGAATTGTGCCTTTGTTTGGGACTATTTTCAGCGGTGCATTAATCCAGATTTGGTGCTTTAGTGAGTATTGTGGCAGCAGGACGGTGTGTGTCAGAATAAAGTCCAGTGTGTGTGTGTTCATGGTGATGAAGGAACATGTCACCCAGTGACACAGTGAGGCTCATTGATGTGTTTTTAATAGTTTTTGGACAACAATGGAGCTCTATGGCACAGAAGAAGAAGATCCAGTAGGCTTTGATACGCACACAATTGATTGTTGGTTTTGGTCTTTTCATTGGATTTGTTGGCATTAAAAGATTTAGAATATCACCAGATTTATCTCTTAACTAATGGGACTCATGTTATTTAAAAAATACCCACCATATGTAGCAGAATTAGATAAGAACACAACAGATACAAATTTATTTTGATGTAATGTTTCTTTCACTCTCTTTATGCAGCAGTGACGTGGCATCACTGTCAGTGAGGAATTATAGAACAGTAAAATCAAATTGGATCTTCCTGTAAAACACACACATCATTAGTAGAAACATTATAATTTGTCAGAAGAACAATATATTATTAGTAACATTACAGAGGGAATGTCATAATAATATACTGTAGCTGCTTTACCAAATGTATGTATACATATTTATATATTCATACATATAAACAAATACTTTTCCTCCATGTCCTTGTGTGTGCATAGATCTATGTGAGGAGAAGGAGGCCTGATAAACCCTGTATGTTCCCCAAGATACTGATGAAGATTACTGACCTCAGGAGCATCAGTGTGAAGGGTGAGACATGCACACACACACACACACACGCACACACACACACACACACACACACACACACACACACCAGTGCCGTTTATAAACAAACATAATATTATGGTAATCATGTTATCATATTACTAATGCAATACAAGTTGTATTTAGCGCCGTGACGCCTTTGGCACAGGTTGCTGATTTCGGCTACTTTTTAATTTGCCAGAACGCGTCATAATGACAAATGTGATTCAGCCCGTTCATATCAAATCAAACTGTTTTAAGCTTGTACACCAGACCGGACCGGTATAACTGGAAATGGACCCAACTCTAGTGGTGCATGGATTTATGAAGGAGAACACACATGGATGGGATCAAATGATTTAATCATACGGCTCTTCTGTGCTTTCCAAATGTTATTAGTCCCATTGGATTCACTTCTGATAATACAAATCAGGGTTTTTGACGATCCAAAAAATGCATTCACCATACGGCAGCTTCTCTTCCAGTGATTAATTGTAATTAAGATTTGTGGTGGGGCGCCGCATGTGCCCTCTATTGACTGGCCGCCACTGATGCACACCACTGCAGATGGATGTGACAGTGGAGATATTCCATCCATCCATTATCTTTAAACCGCTTATCCTATTCAGGGTCGTGGGGGGGCTGGAGCCGATCCCAGCTGACATTGTCAGGTGTAAAGTGGAGTATGGATTTAATGAGTGTAGGTATTTTGCCCGCAATGTTGCACATTTTTCTATGTTAATATAATAATTGTTTGCACAGCGTGCAACGTTAGAAAGTACGTTAAGAGATTAATTACCTCAGTATTCCACATTACTAATACACTAAAACACTTTTAGAATGCAGCCTCAGTATTCCATATTAAAAATTTGTGTTTTGTTGATTATTTCTCTGTTGTTACAATGCTAATAGTCATTGTATTTTACATCGTTGGTTAGCCTGTTTATTTACCTTCACAATTCCTTCCAACTTGTAAAATCATGCATTTGTGTGATGAGCAGCACAGCTGATTATGTGGGTAGCGCCCAAGAATTATTTGCCAAAATGCTCTGCCAATGGTAAACAGTGTATTCTCCTGTTGGTATTGACTCTTGTTTTGAGTTGTTTGGTGGATTGGATGATTGAACTCTCTATCAGTAACAAGGAACAAACAAGACATATTGGCTATTTTACACTTTATTCATTTAATACACCGTCAGGAGCCTCAGTAGCGGTGGAAGATCCATACGCAGCCACAACAGCCTGGCACCTCCTCCTCATGCTGGTCACCAACCTGGTCACACGTTGCTGTGGGATGGCGTTCCATTCCTCAACCACGATTCGTTGCAGGTCAGCCAGCGTGGTTGCGTGTTCCCTCAATAATGTCACTAACAAAACAAGGCTTGTCATCATTGAAGGCCATCTCAATGCAGTGAGATATCGGGATGAGATTCTGCAGCCAGTGACGATCCCATATCTCCACAATCTGGGACCTAACTTCATCCTCCAAGATGACAACGCTCGCCCCCACAGAGCCAGGGTTATCACAGACTACCTCCACAATGTGGGAGTAGAGAGAATGGAACGGCCTGCCAAGAGTCCACACCTCAACCCAATTCAACACTTGTGGGATCAGCTTGGGCGTGCTGTACGTGTTAGAGTGACCAACACAACCACGCTGGCTGACCTGCAACGAATCCTGGTTGAGGAATGGAACGCCATCCCACAGCAACGTGTGACCAGGTTGGTGACCAGCATGAGGAGGAGGTACCAGGCTGTTGTGGCTGCGTATGGATCTTCCACCGCTACTGAGGCTCCTGATGGTGGATTAAATGAATAAAGTGTAAAATAGCCAATATGTCTTGTTTGTTCCTTGTTACTGATAGAGAGTTCAATCATCCAATCCATCAAACAACTCAAAACAAGAGTCAACACCAACAGGAGAATACACTGTTTACCATTGACGGAGCATTTTGGCAAATATTTCTTGGGCTCTACCCACATAATCAGCTGTGCTGCTCATCCCACAAATGCATGATTTTACAAGTTGGACATCATTGTGAAGGTAAATAAACAGGCTTTCCAACCATGTAAATTACAATGACCATTAACATTGTAACAACAGAGAAATAATCCACCAAACACAAGTTTCCAAACTTTTTTTTCCGAGTTTTATGTGAAACTGTTTTCTATCTATGTATACAGATATCGGAGGATACTGGCGGCGTTGAAAAATCCCTGCCATTTCAAAACTACTCACTAACTGCTAACATTACTCGCGTTAAATAGCGGTCCACTTCCGTGTTTTGGTACGGTTTGCTTTCACACCTGATGCGAACCGTACCCGAGTACATATGATCCGTACTCCAGACCACCTTTTCAAGTGGATTCGGGTACGGATCGACGAACCGTGCCCGAGTACAGTATGGAGCGTTCACACTAATCAATCGAACTGGACTTTGGGGACAAGTGTACTCGGATCCGGGCCTGGGTCCCTGATGTAAAAGCACCCTTAGTATTCCACATTACTAATACTATTACCTCAATTGCAGTCGTGTCATACTCACCACACCAGGTCCCTACATAATGACTTGTTCTCTTATCCTGACCTTTCCCACAGGAGCAGAGCGAGTGATCACACTGAAAATGGAGATACCCGGCTCCATGCCTCCTCTCATCCAGGAAATGCTGGAGAACTCTGAAGGACTGGAAGGGCATGGAGCCGGGGGAGGGAAAGGGGGTGGAGGAGGAAAAGGTAGAGGAGGAGGCAGAGAAGAGGATGACACAGAGCTCGGGAGCTGTCAACCAAGTCCATCGCCCAAATCCATTTCCTCTCCCAGCCCGAGCTCTGTGCCCTGCTCCCCCTCTTCTCCCTCCCCCTCCCCCTCCACCTGAGGCTCTGCACTCAGCACCTCTGGTCCACACAGGACACGGCGTGGTACTGCAACAAAACCATCCCCACAGCTGACTAAAGGCAGAAAGAAACTGCACCTAGTACCAGATGAACCCATAAACTCTCTGGGTTACTGATGACATGATAGGCTCAGTATATACTATAGGTGGTGTGAGGTTGAATGAAAGCTGGTAAACCATGCTGTGAGAACTGGATTTGAGTTCAGACATCATGCAGCATTTTTTGTTCTCTTTTTATAATGCCTAAAAGGTTAATTCCATGCAGACTGTGTGAACCTAAATGAAGGATTATCGAGATACTGAAATGTGAACAGACTGATGAAGAGGATTCCTCTTAAATCACACACCCTCCCTTATAAAAACTCATGTATAGTACGCAGAATCACTATGTGTAATATATTGTATATAAAAAAGGCTTGGAAAGAAGTTGTCAGACTGAGGCGGACTTATACAAGAAGTTATTTTCCTAAGTGTACATGTGTATATACTGTATTTCCCCAATACAACTGTAAAGAGTTCTTCCTTCATCCTCTTCCCAACATCACCCCCCCACACACATACACACTGTCCCCAACCTTCTGCTTTCCCCTCACAGACACATCATGGAAAAAGAATAGTCCTTGACTTGATTTCCCTCCACTGGAATCAGAAATGTAAAGCTTGAGGTATTGCTCCATGCGTTACTTTGCATCAACATCTGTAAGAAAAGATGTATGTAGTTTGTTTTCAGATGGAGCTTCAGCAACTCAAGTGACTTCTCATCAACAAACTGTGGAACAAGACATTTTCATTTTAAAATAATACAACATCTTCCTGGTGGACAAACTGGGATACAAGGAGATATGTCAAACAGTCACTGTGTTTTACCCGGGAAGCTGTTTTGGATCACGGAAAGTAAATTTACTCAAGCGGTCATTTTCTTTGAATGGCAAGTTGTGTTTATTGTTTCATGAGTCATAGTCATGATCATTTGACAGATTATTTAGTACTTTAACATATCCTGAAGTTTAACATGTCAGAGTTTTTCAGTATAGCAGCAAGTCAGGGGTCATTGTCAGAACAAAAGTAACAGAAGTTTCTTTCGTCCCTCAACACCCATGTTACTGTAGAGTCCAACAACAACATTAAATGTGTTCTTATTAGGGCTGTCAATCCATTAAAATATTTAATCCTGATTATTCACATGATTGTCCATAGTTAATAGCAATTAAACATAAATCACATTTTTTATCTAAATTTAGTCTTATCATGGGACATTGGAGTGGGCAAATATTCTGCTTTATGTAAATGTATGTATATATTTATTATTGTAAATCAGTTAACAACACAAAACAATGACAGATATTGTCCAGAAACCCTCACAGGTACTGCATTTAGCATAAAACAATATGCTCCAATCATAACATGGCAAACTGCAGCCCAACAGGCAACAACAGCTGTCAGTGTGTCAGTGTGCTGACTTGACTATGACTTGCCCCAAACTGCATGTGATTATCATAAAGTGGGCATGTCTGTAAAGGGGAGACTCGTGGGTACCCATAGAACCCATTTACATTCACTGATCTGGAGGTCAGAGGTCAAGGGACCCCTTTGAAAATGGACATGACAGTTTTTCCTCCCTAAAATTTTCACAAACTAATTTCATTCACAAAGTTATATGGATGTTATTGATTTACACCGATCTTAATATTCAAGTTTTAATGCCCCTTTCAATAATAATCCAACTCTTGATCTACTTGTGAAAAAAGATTATATTAATGATAATAAATGTTAATGCTACATGTTACTGATGCTGCTTTGATTACAGAATATTCCAGCTCGTTTTCATTCCCAGGGCGTCAAATACCGACGGCTTCTCACACTCATCAGTATTAGATTAGATTCAGCGCCGGAATGAGACCCACCGGGTGTTCCATTAACTACGATGTAAACCCATCTGGGTCAATATTAAATGCTCCGGGAAAGTGCTGTGATGATGTAGTTTAAAGAGCGAAAGGGATACACAGGGCGGCTAGGAAGGGAGGTGGATGGGTCCAACAAACACAAGGCTTTCATCCAGGAAGGGAGTTGGATGGGTCCAACAAACACAAGGCTTTCATCCAGGAGGGGGGTGGGGGGTGGATGGGTCCAACAAACGCAAGGCTTTCATCCAGGAAGGGAGGTGGATGGGTCCAACAAACACAAGGCTTTCATCCAGGAGGGGGGGGGGTTTGGATGGGTCCAACAAACACAAGGCTTTCATCCAGGAGGGGGGGGGGGTAGGGTGGATGGGTCCAACAAACACAAGGCTTTCATCCAGGAGGGGGGGTTGGATGGGTCCAACAAACACAAGGCTTTCATCCAGGAGGGGGGGGTTGGATGGGTCCAACAAACACAAGGCTATCATCCAGGAGGGGGGGGCGTGGGGTGGATGGGTCCAACAAACACAAGGCTTTCATCCAGGAGGGGGGTTGGATGGGTCCAACAAACACAAGGCTTTCATCCAGGAGGGGGGTTGGATGGGTCCAACAAACACAAGGCTTTCATCCAGGAGGGGGGTTGGATGGGTCCAACAATCACAAGGCTTTCATCCAGGAAGGGAGGTGGATGGGTCCAACAAACACAAGGCTTCCATCCAGGAGACCGCTGTTCGTGTCCTGTGCGTCACGTTACAATCAGCTATTCGTTCATGTCCCGTGTTCACAATGTTCAGTGCCATTTTCCCTGTACGAACTTAGTGTTTTTTTACGCCCAACCATGTTGTTTTTTCCTAAACCTAACTATAGCGGTTGTATTTTCTGAACCTAAGAAAGTATTTCTGTTTAATTCACAACATGGTATCAGTATATGAGGAGTTGGGACGAGAATGTGTTGAATATACTTATTAGCCAAGCTGTTATTGGGTTTCCTTTAGAACCATGATGTCCTCTATCTTTTGCTCTTTGGGGGCATAACGATACAATAATAAGGTTGGTTGATATTAAAATGACATGTTTAAGCAAAGCAAACACAAATCAGCAAACACGCCTGAAATTTGAATTAACAGTAATATCAACTGACCAATCGTTTAATCTATATTGCTTCAAATTCACTGTGCAGACATTACTTCTGCAGCTAGTGACAATGCTTTTACAGACTGAGGGTTGCCAGATCCCCAGGTCAGGTATCCCCCATATTTCACACTTTTATTCTAATTAAAGTAGTTCACCTTTTACATAAAAAAACAAAACTGGCAAAATTGTACAGAGGATGAGGAGTTAAAATGACAAGATGGTCAGATAACATTCAAATATTGGTAGTGAAAATTCAGCAGCACCCTGACCCTGATTACCCAAATCTATGCTTATGCCATCAACTGTATGACTATAACACAAACGTCATTTTAAATTGGAAGAAAAGGATGGTGGACTGTAGATGCAGTGAAATAAATTTACATGACAAAATATTGTAAATATTTAGTAGTAATAATAATAGTTAATAGTATTCTTGACTAATTGATGACAGATGTTAAATGCCTGTTTGTTAATTTTTGTATAGAGCCACTGTCGTACAGAAGTACTACCACGTCATTAATAGATAGTATCGTAGGTGTGAGAAAGGTTTAAGGCATGCCATGTCTCAGCTGTCACAACAGGGTAAATGTGTGCTCTTTCAAAGCCATTGAAGTCAGTGGCTAAACTAACAGAATAAGCGCCCATGTTGTCGACGAGAAGCCAGTCCCCCACATGCAACTCAGGAAGCCAGCAGCTGTCCATTACTTTGTCAAGGCTGTCGCAGGTTGGACCCCAGATGACAGACCGGTGTCTCTGCTCGCTGCTCTCAGCAGCCTGTGTAGAGCACAAACATTGAAATAGAAAATCCACATCACATGACATTCTCCCACAATCTATTCCTTTAAATCTCATGTCTGACATCACTCATTTCTCAGGCCAGATGGTGAGTAACTAACATGCTGTTCCACATGTTATTTTAAACAAACAATTCTCAGTTGCTGTTCATGAGGATGGAACAATTCCACACCTCAAGATTTACAGATGCAGCCATCTAGAATTTCCCCTCCCTCCTTGATGGGGCCCAGGCAGATCCGTGACGGGTCCCCACTGGGACCTTGCCAGGTCCTTGGCTGAAAGGAGATCCCCACAATGACGCAGTGAACGCGGGGCCAACTGGTAATGCCCCTGAGCGTTAAGCCTGGAGCACACTGCCCGCTTCATGCTCGCGTGACGGCAGCGTCGCGTGTTGTTTTTTATTTCGGCGTCCATGTTAACAGGTTAGAGTGGACACACTGCCCGCATGAGACGCACGTCAGACGCGCGTCAGACGCACGTCATACCAGCAAGATCACTACAGTTTCCATGTCTAGACATCTGTAGAATATGTCACAGACAATGAAAGTGATCTAGTGACTGTATATTAACTTCATACCAGCAAGACTTTACTACAGTTTCGAGGTTTATCTGTAGAATATGTTACGGAGATGAAAAAAAAGTAAAGTTAAGTAAACTTGTTTTTAAATCAACACTTCCTGCTTTCATTTCAAAATAAAAGCCCTCAGGCGTTTTTTCTATAGACAGAATCCCTTCATTTGTTAACACAAGGCTTTTATTCTGAAATATGAGCAGTCAGTGCTGTGGAAAACGCAGTCACTTTGGGGGCTCCAAAAATTTATAAAGTTTGGGGTTTATATCAACACTTCCTGCTGTCATTTCGAAATAAAAGCCCTGAAGCAGGTTTTCTTTGCACAGAATTCCTTCATTTGTTAACACGAGGCTTTTATTCTGAAATATGTGCCGGACAGTGATGTGGAACAAGCAGAGAGTTAGAAAGCATCATAAATGAATACAGTACGGAGTTTTAATTGTGGATTATTACTATTATTTACTAATTACCACACGTTTCTGAACCTTTCTCTGTCTAAAATAAATATAAATTATATTTATCATGAAGGCCATTAAAAGGCAAACTCTATGTAGAAAGAAAGGGCTGACAGCAGCATCAGAAACACAGCTGACAGGTAGCTGACACGCTCCCGACAGGCAGCTAACTCGCGTCTAGTGTGAACACCCTAGGTGGGCATCACGCGGCCACGACGCGACGCTGCCGTCAGGCGAGCCTGAAGCGGGCAGTGTGCCCCAGGCTTTAGTGTCTGGAGACCAGTTGCAATGGCTGCGAGGATGCAATCTGATTGCGTTCTGTCACCGGCAATTAATGTTTGCCTTTGAATTAACCATAACCACAATCTTTCCCTAAGTATTACAAAGTATGTTAGTTGCCTAACCCTAACCATACATCAACCATAGATTATTTATATAACCATGACCTTTGACTTTAACCATGTAGTAGTTGCCATGCTCAGACACTGTGGAAAGCAATTTTAAATTGTTGGCATTGGACATAAAAAAACTGAATCTGGTGCTTCGGAGAATCGTCCCATATTGATGTTGTTATGTTGTGACAGGGTTGTTATTTACCCTGTAAAGGTATGGTTCAAGCTTGTGGGCAACATCATTGATAAGGCAATTCAGGGAGCCATACGCTCCATCATTAATGTAGTACATCATCGTTCTGCCAGGGCGCTTTTCCTCACCGTCTGGAAAAAATACATGCAAAATAAAAATGTTACTAAAATGGCAACTATGCAATATTTTTGCAAAGATGTGAAAATAAAAATAATTTTATAATAATTATAATAAAAATGATGCTTTTTATCTATGGTCCCTCTGCCCCTCCACCACATGCAACCAGGTATGTGCGGTTCTACACAAAGTAACTACAACCCTGCAAGTCAGGATTGTTCTCAATCAGAGGCTGAGCATGGCTGTCTACTAAAGATGATTCATGATGTAGTGGTGCATTGCCGTGTCCTGCCATCAGACACATCTGTCGCCTACACCTCTTGTATCAGAAGGTCGGTGGTTCGATCCCCGATCCCCCGATTGTTTAGATCCTGATGGGCAGGTTGGCACCTTGCATCGCAGCGTCTGCCATCAGTATACGAATGTGTGTGTGAATGTGTGAATGCTGACATGTAGTGTAAAGAGCTTTGAGTGGTCAGAAGACTAGAAAGGCGCTATATAAATGCAAGCCCACTACTTACAGTAGATGACATCGGTGCGCCCCCAGCTTGGAGAAACAGACAGGAGTATTGGCGCAGGAGCAATGCAATTGAGTGCTGTGGGTGGAGGCAGCAAAACATATTTTATACACCTAAAAGAAAGGCTCACCTAAAAAAAACTATCCATTTAAGCGTATGCTATATTTAGAACATTGTTGATGGGAACTGAACTGAAAGTAAAACTTATTTATGCTCTCTCCAAAGTCAGCAGACTCAGTTGAGATTGGGAAGAACAGCATAGATAAGTTTCATTTTCAGTTCAGTTCCCCGTCGGAAAGGGCAGTCTGACGGCAAGATAAAGTGGTGAAAATATTGTTCATATAGCATACACTTAAATGGATATAAATGTTTTAGATGAGCCCTTCTTTTAGGTGGCTAAAATGTGTTTTGCTGCTGCCCCCCGTCCACAGCAGTACATTATATTGCTTTGCTCCTGTGACAGTACTCCTGTCTGTTTCTCCAAGCTGGGGGCGCACCAACGTCATCTACTGTAAGTAAAACACTGACTAAAGATAAATGCCTAATACAACCCCACTTAAAAACACCCAAACTCTCCCTTTAAAATCAAGATACATTGAAATAAAAACACATATTGTATAGTTATGTGTTAATACTGAAACTCAACATCAATGTGGCTTCAAAAGACATCTATACATTACCGCTATGTTCTTCCATATCATCTAAGATTACTCTTTTGGCAAAGACGTTCACTGATAGTGTGAAGGCTGATTCCACATGGTATCGACCTGGTTCTGCAATAATCTGAACCCCACTGTCAGGCGGGAAGAATTCATCCAGTGCTCCATTAATGACTTCTGAAAACTAGGAGGGAAAAACACAATGAGTTGATAGCATATTTCACAGGTATTACACCTTTATTCATATTTCAGACATTTCGCTGGCACTTTAACAGTAACCAGTATTACAGGCAACAGAGGTAAGGTTCCTGCGTGTGTTTCTATGAAGTATGAGCCATGTAATTAGAGAGCTTGGATCGAAACCACTGGCAAAGTTTGATCAAATGTCTCCAACATTGCATTAAATGTTGTCATGCTTGCTTGAGGTAGAGAAACCTTGATAACTAAAATATCACACAACCACTAAAGAGTAAAAGGACATAGGTTTCCTTGAATGGTCCGACATGGCACTTACAAGGGAAAAAGTTGACGTAATTATTATATGGTGAGGTGCTGCACAACAATGAGTGGAGCATTACCTAACACTGTCTATTTTCTTTATTTTACCTCTTCAAATTTCACATGAAAATCCTCTCTCCCAGGGAACCCTCCACCAATATCCAAGAGACTCATCTGGATGCCCAACAAATTCTGAAAACGAGACAAATACCACTGTCTAATAAGGCACCATTTATAAAGGGCTTATAAGATTGGACTCCGTCTGGGGGACTGCCCACTGTACCGACAGACCATTTTTTCATGGAGATTGTGTATTTTCGGAGCAGTGGGCCTTCGGAACAATGGCCGTTTGTTTTTGGGATAACGTGCTGTCGGAGAAACGGGCTTTCGATCCAATGGGACATTTTTTTGCACTTCTGGGTTTTCGTAATAATAGGTTATGGGAACAACGGCATGGCACCCTGGTCTGAGCAGTGTAGAAAAGAATATGTAACTAGCTCCCCACTGGACCCAGATATTTCAACCATATTGCTCTTATCTAAAAGCAGACAGAGCTTATAATAAGTCTGTAGAGTTTTCACAGTGATAGAAAATGACCGGGGTCACGGTGAGGAAAATTTCCCACCAGCTAATACACTTGTGACAATACCGATGTTACCGATTACACTGGACATTTTACAAGAAAAGTTGACGGTCAATATGTAGAGAGCTTACTTTGATCTTTAACATTGGATGGCTGTGTGTCTGGTCTCGCTGCGAGGCCGCAGGTTTCCTGGTCCCGCTGCGCCGCAAACACTGGCTGGGATTGCTCCATCCTCCATACGGCGATGGCCTCATTAACGTTATGGTTCTCTTATAGCATTGGGTTTAAATCCAAAATATTGCCAAACAGGCCCTTTTGCTTTTTGCTTTGACACCAAATTCTCTGCCATCATCTTGTCTTTCAATTCACAAGTTTGTAGCTGTAGCGTGACAATTAAAAGACAAATAATAACGAAAGATGAAAATAATTAAGTTATTATTTAATTATTGAAACTTATCTCAGAAAGTTCATGTGACCTCTCAAGAGGGCTAAGGGCACTAAGTGGTGAGATGCTTAATTTATGACCGGCCTGGTTAAACTCACAGAGGAGAAACAACAACAAGATTTATTATCCATTTTGACCATTTGAGCTTTTTCATTGAATTAGGAATCTGTTACGGGTTGAAGGCCCTGACATCTGTTTTTCTTCCCAAAGAATCAGAAAAGCGGTGAAGTACATTAATTAACATGCTATGTTTAACCAATAATCTGAAAAGAACTGAAGTTGTGTACAGATTGGAGCTCTCAAGCAGAACTGGAGGAATAATATGAAGACCAGAGGTTTTTTTCCCCCCTCGGTTTATGACCTGCACTGCATTCCTTTGAGTGGCTCACAGTCACACAAACAGACATCCAAACTGTGAATAAAACTAAATGAAACTGACATTTAATGCAAATTAACATGTATGATTTGATGTGTTATGCTTTGCTAACATATGTTGTAATAACAGGACGTTTTGTTTAACATGTTTGGGACAAGAATACAACTGAAATTAGTAGGAGCCAGCAGAGAGACGTACAACCCGTCTCTAATCCCATCCCCCATCCTTCTTCCCTTTCATTCTTTTGAAATTTACATCTTAGTTTAAGTTTAGTTCAATTTATCTAGTTCAGTCATTTTCACTTTTGATAACTCAAATACTTATGCTAATGAATAAATAATCATAAGCTGCAGAGCAGAACTGTAAGTAGGGCTATCTTTTTTAAATCACTTAGATCAATTGCCAGCCAACATGTTATTTCTATATATGTATATTATAGGTCCCCAGAGATCGTAAACAGAAATTTGGGTGCACACTAATGCTTCAGTTAATCTTATATTTTGATATGTTTTTAATCTACCTGAAGGGTATTAAACCTTCAAACGTTGATTGAGAATCATACATGAATTGAATCCTTTTTATTGTTACATATAGAATTAGGTACATGATAATCAACTCTATTTACATTTCCCTTAGTTTTACTGTATGTTGCCTAAATTGAATTTGACTCTGCTGTTAACTTTTATCTCACTGAAGTCCAATAGACACAGAAGCCTGTCTGTTTCAGAGTGACCCCTCCCTCCTCTCTGTTGCTCTCATTTGGACTGATTGTTTTGATATAGTGAGATTAATCTTATCCCTTCATTTACTATGTGATAAGCGCACATAGCTAATTAGTATAAATCCTGAAAAAGAAATTTCAATACAGAATCTAAACTCAGATGGGAGTTGTCAGCTGGACACACCAGTAACATAAGACCCTGAACAGAGACCCATAAAACTACAAGCAACATTGAGATCTGCCTCTTCTTCTGTCCCCCCGACCCCCCCCCCCCCCCCCCCCCCCCCCCAAAATTTAGAGTCAATTTTTCTCAGTTAAGAAATTGATAGTTAATATTAGATGCAAGAATAATTAAGAAAATCCACCAATGAACGCTAAACCTAAATTAGACAACACCTAAATTTAGAATATGAAACTGCTTCACAATCTTCTCTGCTGCTGAATGGTGCATTAATACCTGAAACAAATACTAAATACGGTGGCACCTGGGTGAATTCTGATAGTAAACCTGTGTGTGTGATATCTGAAGCTGAGTCTCATCACTCTCCTTCACATTTTACGACAATTCATGGGTTTATGATTAATAATTTTGAGTTATTCATTATAGATATATATTTTATATGAATCAACGATTGATTATCAATCTTCTCTAAGCAATATTGCTACATAGCGTTCATCTTCTGACTATGTATTGATAACACATAGGCATGTAATGTAATCGGTGTATGCCCGAACATCGTTTAACACCAGTAACACCGACTACCATGGCAAGTCTATTGTAGGCCATGCTGACGCTAATGCTAACAAGCAGCAAATGTTGATACAAGCTATTAGCATTCCTCACAAAGACATAATGGCCAGACAGAAAAAAGGATCAATCAGAATAACATCACAGAGCGATGGACCAACTTCGGATTTCTGCAGTGGAACACCTCAACTCCAGGGTTCAAGCTACCGAAAACCGGCTGACCGAGTTGGAGGCTGCTGTTACGGGATGGGACGGGAGGTTTTTTTGTGGGTGTGGGAATAGACAGGACTATAAATACACCCCTGTGTCATCTTAGAGGAGGAAAAGCATCAACCAGAAAGACTTTTTTACAACCCAAAAGTCTTATTAATGCTCTCTATAATCCTCTTATAAGTTATAACTGACCTATAAAGCATTAACAGTAAATTAGTTCTATAAAGCCATTAGTCACAACATATGAACACTTTATAAAGAGTGCCTTATTAGAGAGTGGTACCACAATGTCAATCAATCAATAAACACAAACATTATTCCTTGAAAAAAAGAGCATTATTAAACGTCTACATTACATCTGCATTTACAGTTATAGATTTAATAGTATTCTGTTAGCAAGTTTGGTTATCATTTAAACAACCTTATCTACCTTAGAAAATGCAATGCTAACTTCTTTTAGGAATGCCCTGCTCCACACTCACACACAGATACACACATTTGCACAAGCTGTCCAGTACAACCACAGTCTGAGCTGATGAACCATGAGCAGCTCCACTGAAGCAGTGCCTTCCCTCATCTTGGTGATGAGGGAAGGGAAGTTATAAGATTTAGTTTGACCGCCACTGCTTTGTTGAGACGATTTACATCACAATTGCAAATAATCACAACAAACTTGATTAATGGCTTTACCTCTATGT
The DNA here is from genome assembly GCA_916700875.1 of Sebastes aleutianus. Lineage (NCBI taxonomy): Eukaryota > Metazoa > Chordata > Actinopteri > Perciformes > Sebastidae > Sebastes > Sebastes aleutianus. Next base: position 22,865 of record CAKAKS010000044.1, on the reverse strand, counting down.
AAATGTTGCTGTAGTTTTGTCATGTTCTATTGCTATGACGATGACTTACCGCTATGTCAAAGACATGTCGGGCATCTGCAATGGCCTTCTTGAATGCTGAACTTCCAGTGCACTCGCTGCCTACATGAAAGCTGACCCCAATGACCTCTAAGCCCAGCTCTCCAGCACGTTCCAGCAGCTTACCAACTGTCACCAGTTTGACTCCAAACTTGGAACTGAGTCTTATCAGTGATTTGGAGTCATCCACTGCGATGCGGAGTACCAGTCTGGAAAGTGAGTGGAAAGAAGTTTTAATCAATACTCTAAAAAAAATCTACACTAGAAGCTAAAATATTATTAGTTGTTCACTTACTTGGCTTTGGCATGACAAAGAGAAATTTTTAGGAGTTCATCCTCACTATCAAAAGTCATCATATCTACTCCACGAGCACAGGCATATTTGATATGCGACAGTGGTTTGGTTGTATGTGCGTTGATGATTCTGTCAGGTGTTACTCCGAGGGACAGGACCTGCTGGATCTCACCCTGTGTAAGACCAAAACATGTTTCAAATGAGCAAACTGAGAAGGAAACAACCTTCCACCATAACAAAGAAAACAGAGAGCTTGATTATCTTTGAAATACTTCATCAGTACCTTGCTGGCACAGTCAAAACCTGTGTCCAGAGCACTCATTATCCTCAAAACTGCTGCGGTGTTGTTGCACTTCACTGCATAGAAAGGCTTGACCCGAGGTAAGTTAGTAAGCCACCTGAGGTGTCTTTCATATATATTATCTAGATTTGCCACATAGAATGGCTCTTCATTGTCCTGAATGAATAAAGCAAAGTTAAAATTTGATTTTGAAAATGCACATCTCAAGAACCTCAACTATCTCACAATACTTTCACACAATCACACAGAGATTCATAGAAACTTAAGTGACACGATGTCTCTGATACTCACCACTGAACCAAGCTCTTTTATTTTATTGTCTATGAAATCATTGATGGTCTTTCCATTGTCTAAAATGTCAATGTCACAATTATCAGGGGACAAAACATGCATGACTGTTCCATTTTTAGTTACTGGTCCTGCAAGGGATGACAAGCAGTAAAAGACAAAAGCATAAAATTAACACATTTTGTTAATATAAAGCTGGATCCCCAAAAAAGAATCAGCTTTGTTTGTCTTTGTTTATAGATAGTTGTCTATATTATGCAGTGGTGGAAGAAGTATTCAGATCCTTTACTTAAGTAAAAGTACTAATACCACACTATGAAAATACTCCACTACAGATAAAAGTCCTGCATTCAAAAGCTTACTTGAGTAAAAGTATGCAATTATTATCAGCAAAATGTACTTAAAGTATCAAAAGTAAGAGTACTCATTGTGCAGTAAAATGTTCCCTGTCAGTGTTTTACAATTTTTTATGGTGATTTTGGATTAATATTACTGCTGCATTCATGTGTATGTTGCATTTTATTGCTGTAGATGTTTAAGGTTGTGCTCATTTTAACTAAATCTCTGAAGAATCCACTTATCCTGAGCTCAGAGCTTTGTGACGATGCATTTTCCAGCTAATCCAAGTGAGATTTTTAAATAGTTTATTAACTGAAGATGTAGGATACGTTTCTCAACTCATAAAGAAACACTTCATTCTTCAGTTTTTCAATAACAATAAAATTCAAAATCACCAAATTTGGAGATACACGGTTTTCACTGAACAGGAAGAGGTATGAACAAATCTGAAAAGTAAATATAGTGGAGTAAAAAGTACAATATTTGCCTCTGAGATGTAGTGGAGTAGAAATGTAAAGATGCATAAAATGGAAATACTCAAATAAAGTATCAGCACCTTGAATCTGTACTTAACTAGACAGTATTTGAGTAAATGTACTTACATTGCACTGAAATCATGCCATGCAAATAGTGGTCAAAAATGTATCTCTAACATTCATATGTCTCACACATTACATCACATTAAACATCACCCAGAGAAGACTTTTTTAATCTTACCACATCTTGAATTCTCCTCCATATTTTGCAACCCTGAAATTCTCAAATATTTTCAAATGAGTATAAGTATTATAGCAGATTATATTCTATTAAACAGAACTGGAAGTACGTTTGATAGCAAGTACTCACACACGTCCAATGTGAAATAGGACAGAGTGACATGCTGGTTTTATTAGCTCACTAGTGGCTTTTCCCTGCCTACTTTTTTGAAAGCAAACAATATCTTACCTTGATTCCCTAATTCCCTAAACAATATACTTATATTGTTGGAAATGTGTAAATTCAATTATATGTTTATTGCTGAGTTCTTATAAGGTGGTGTTGTACTGGACTACAATATATTTAGAGGTGTTTTGTAATTTTTTTGTCCTTCCTATTTACACATGAGATTTACACCTCTGAAAATAATGCAGTCCAGTACAACACCACCACTATCTGTCACCTCAATTCTAAAACACATATTTCAATTAACACCTCTATGACAGTGTCAACAAAAATACCAAAGTACATATGTATGTGTGTCTTCCACAGAGAGTTGTTTTTCTCATAAGCAAACGATGGCTCATGTTTGATCAAGCCCATTTTAGTTGACATAGTTAAATTAAATGATATGAATGCACGTTGATGAGAGTCAGACCTAGGGGTGAAGTTACTCCTTAAGCTAATGTTGATTTGTTCTGTCTTGATCCTGTCATTATCAGAGGTATTATGCTCGGGGCAGACTGGGCACATCAGAGAGCAGTAGCAAGCGGGGACCAGGTAGGCCAGCCCACACTACACGCCACAGCAGGTACGCTGATAGCCCACTCCTTCTTCACATGCTCACGGCTGACTAGCTCTGTAGCTACCCCTAGAGAGCTGTGTAAGTACTGACAGACCATTATTGAGGCAGAGCTGGTTTGACCGTGACACTATGAAAAATTATGTGCAAAGGGAATTGAGACAGGTGATCATAAGACTAATAACAGTTAAGACAAATTAAAAAAACAAGCTAGACAACAGTCAGTATTCAAAAACCAAACAAGATGAATTCCAAAATAACCCAATGCCCCTAACTTTTCCTTAAATCAGTCAAACAAGCCAGTGGTGACAGGGTTATAATATCTTGGTAATATTATTCAAATGGTTAGTTATTTCTTGTATGGTAGCACTGAGGTCACATATCAACGTACAACAATCTGTTCCAATGACGCTCAAGTCCCTATTAAATGGTAATTGGTCTTGCATTTATATAGTGCTTTCTAGTCTTCCGACCACTCAAAGCACTTTACACAACATGTCAGCATTCACCCATTCACACACACATGCCCACCTGTTAAGGTGCTAATCATCAAGATCTAATCTACTCATTCACACACCGATGGCACAGCCTTTGGGAGCAATTTGGGCTAAGTAACTTACTCAAGGACACCTCAACATGTGGACTGGAGGAGCCGGGGATCGAATCGCCGACCTTCCGATTGGTGGACGATGTGCTCTGAGCTGCCTCTGAGCCACAGCCACCCCAAGTAATACTGGTATAGTCATTGGTCTACCTGTAGACCATCTGGAGGCAGATGACCGGCCACCCAAAGCCAGGCTCTGCCCAGGGTTTCTAGCCATTAAAAGGGAGTTTTTTCTTGCCACTGTTGCATAAGAATGCATGCTCATGGGGGATCTCTTGTTGGATATCTAAACTATAGAGTACGGTCTTGACCTGCTCTGTATGAAAAGCGTCTTGAGATAACTTCTGTTATGATTTGACGCTATATAAAAATAAATTGAATTGAATAATATCCTTGGATATTCTTGGAACAATGTCTTTTAGCAGGCATTTTGCTGCAGAAGCACAGTCACTTGCAAGTCCATGCTTCAGGCAAGTTTGAGAACTTGAATCTGTTTATACAAGAATATTGGCATAACATCACATTTCGGCATATGAATAAAGTCTATTTGCAGAGCTTCAAAGGGTCCCTGAGGGAGAGAATGTGTCGGAATATCGTCTGTTCTGTTTTTCAGGGATTATGATGTTGCACAGTGTTCATAGGTGGAGATAGAGTGCAGCATGTTGCAAGTGTCACAGGAAGCAAGTACTAGGTATGGCCGTCAATGGGAGTCCTTCTCTCATACTGTATGGGATGAATCCACACACGTAACTGTTTTGCTAATTAGAGGCATGTGTTTGTTGAGGGCTGTGATGCATATGCAACAAGTGTCTTTTTCTCTTGGTATACCAACAGTTCCCGTTTGTGGTGTCTGTAGATTTCTCTGTTTTTTATGTATAATTCACTCACCAACAGGCTGTGGGTTTGACGGCTATGGGTGTCTTAAATCTTCTTCTGGTCTTTCAAGGTTTCTGCCTAAGAACAGGTAGTATTAACAGATGAGGTTAGGTCACAGTAAGAATGTTTTGTCATCCATTGCATATGATCAAAACTTTGGGATATCTGGCACAGAGGGAGGCCGAGTTTGTTATTTCTGCAAGTTCGGACTTCTGACCAATTTGAGAATCTGTTTACATCAACACACATATAATAAAACATTCACACATTTTCACACCTGTCCATGTGGTGGAGGATGTCACCATATTTCGTCCACGAGAAAGTCACAGTCTATGCTTCTCCACATCAGTGGGCATCACTAGCAGAAGTAAGATTCTTAGACAGTATGGAAGGAAAGGGTTTTTCTTTGGCTGTATGGTCAGCCAAAGCATTGCATCATGAAACAGGATCATCAGCAATAGATGGGTACATGGCATGCATTTAACAATTCACTTAACAATTTGCAATGTTAGCAGGTTGTAATGAATCTTTGGTTTGCCCACAGTATACCAAAGTCATGCAAACATCCAAAAGCATGACTGGGGTCTGTGTAAATAATAACAGTTTTACATTTCGCTAGATGACAGGGTCTCATAAGTGCATGCAACTCAACTACTTGGCCAGAGCTTGACAGTGGCAGGGCGGCGCTTTTAATAATTGAAAAATTATCACAAATTATATACCCTCTGTATGGCACTCCATTTTCTCTATAAGCAGAGAAGTGTAGAAAACAAGACTAGAGTTTGAGAGAGGAGTTTCTGAGTGGTCAGGACAAGATTTAGATGAACATGAAATGACATCCACGCAGTTATGGGGGTTACCTTCATCTTCTGTAGGTAATGGTGTAGCAGGGTTAAAAATAGAACATCTTTTCAAATGTTGCCTATCTGGTCTGTTGTTGTGTGTCTCTGTCAAAGTAAATGCATCCCGAAGGACCATGACCATGAGTAGGGAACCTAAGACAATATCAGCAGATTTGTTACTACGGCTTTTAGACAAGTTGGAAGTCCCCTCTCTACAGGATCCAGTCTGCTTGAAAATTAAAGGTTGAATGTCTTCTCCCTTTTCCTGTGTGGAAAATAATTTCTTGCATAGAATATATTAATATGTGAATGACCAAATTTAATAATCATTTGACAATCATCTTCTCTGTAATACAATTTATTTTTGAATCATCTTTAACTTGAGCTAAAAGATAATGGTGTCTAGAACATAAAGTGCCTTTAAGAAAATGTAGCTGCTAAACATACGTACTTACCATACATACTTGCTACCATACAAGTACACCATTAGATTTAGGAAATGCTGCATCCAACCCAGAACTGGTAAAAGGTGTTTAGGTGATTAATAATTTACAAGGGGAAGATAATGGTGTCTAGAACATAAAGTGCCTTTAAGAAAATGTAGCTGCTAAACATACGTACTTACCATACATACTTGCTACCATACAAGTACACCATTAGATTTAGGAAATGCTGCATCCAACCCAGAACTTGTAAAAGGTGTTTAGGTGATTAATAATTTACAAGGGGAATAACAATAGGAGTGCACCAGTTGTAAGCCCCAGATAAAGTGGGATTTGTGCTAAAGCATAAAAGCCAGAGCACCATTGAAGGTGCTTCAGTCTGCTCTCGAGACCAGCACTAAGTTTATTGGATTCTGATCTACAGTAAATCTATCCATCCATCCATCCATTTTCTTCCACTTATCCGTGCCGGGTCGCGGATGAACACAGCCTGAGTAAAGCCCTGCTTTCTCTTTCTGAGTGGTCTAACGGTTTGCCAGAACTTCCTTGAGGCCAACTGAAAGTCCTTCTCCATGGTCTCCCCGAACTCCTCCCACATCCAGGTTTTTGCTTCTGTGACCACCGCAGCTGCAACTGTTCTGGCCAACCAAGCCCGGAAGGCCTCCTTCTTCAGCTTGACAGACTCTTCACGTTTGCGTTCATCACGACGGGCACCGACGACCTTCCGACCACAACTCCTAGCAGCTGCTTCCACAATGGAGGCTTTGAGCCTGGCCCACTCATATTCCATGTCCCCAGCCTCCCCCAGGATGCACGAGAAGTTCTTCTGAAGGTGGGAGTGGAAGACCTCGCGGACAGGGGCCTCAGCCACATGTTCCCAGTTCACCCTCACTACACATTTGGGTTTTCCAGGTCTGATCCAACTCACCACCAGGTGGTGATCAGTTGACAGCTCTGCTCTTCTCTTCTCTTATGGTGTTCCACGCAGCGGGTTCCGAAACACGAAATGACACCCCAGTCCAAGCCTTCCACTCAGTGAGTACCGTCCGGCCTCTTAGCTCGGACCGAGACATCAACTCCGCACCTTAGCCCTGTTCCACAATGAACTTCAAATTTTGGCCTACCAACACTGAGGTTAGGTTTAGGAAAAGGTGAACGGGGTTAGTGTAAGAATATTTTATTCTTTTTTTATTTCTTATTTTTTTAGTGGTTGGCCAAAGTTTAATTTGTTTTTAATTTTTTAATATTTTAATTTAATTTTAATTTTAATTTTAATTTTAATTTTAATTTTAATTTTAATTTTAATTTTAATTTTAATTTTAATTTTAATTTTAATTTTAATTTTAATTTTTTTGTGTTTGGCCTCCCCCCACTAATTGTTAGGTTTAGGGAAAGGTCAACGGGGTCAGGTTAGTCCACTATAGGATTTCATGCAGCGGATTCCGAGACATGAAATGACTGCCTCCATCCAAGCCTTTCACGCAGCGAGTACAGTCCAGGCACGGGCTGGTTGCACTGTCCATGTAAACTGACTCTGAGCTCAGACCGAGGTAGCCACTCCACACCACGGCTCTTTCCCACAATGGACTTCAATTCCGTCACTGAATTGGGATCGGTGGTTCAAAAAATTAGACTCTGGGTTAGGGTTAGGGGGTTAGGGGTTAGGGTTAGCGTTGGGTTAGGGTTGGGGTTAGGAAGGACATGAATTTGTTTGATTGGCACTGGCCTACTGATCTATATGATGTGGATATTCTGGTGGGTATGGAGGTTGCTGGCTAGGTGGGTGTGCCAGAGAGGGAAGCTCTCTCCCCTAGGGGGACCGGGTTCGCATCCCAGCCCATCCAGGTCCGGCTCGGGCAGCAAGATTTTGTTGGGTGGAGGACCAAGGACATAGACCAGAAGAGCAGTTGCTGACGGGGTGTTGGGTGTTGGAGGTTGGGTCTTGTTTGGATGTACAATCTGGTTGAGGTTTAAAGGAGAGTTACATAATATAAGTTGTAGTGGAACAGTGGGCTGCAAACTACTCTTTCACCCAGGAGGCCGGGTGCAAGACCAGGTTGAGGCTACACCAAACCGCGAGCCCGCCTGTGCAGACACCCAGTGGAGGTCACGTTTAAAACCAGGTAAGTGTTTAATTCAAAATAAATATATATACACAACAGTTGAAGAGGAAAAAATATATATACATAAATAATAAGCCATGATCACCCAGAAACGAGAAGTGCAAGCAGGGGGCCAAAAGGTCCATAAATTAAGTGCTTGGGTGATCAGACATAAATACATAGTCTCGAGTTAGCAAATAAACTATTAGATAAAATTGATAAAAAAAAGTGAGCTAGACTGTGGGTGTCTGCACAAAATGAATGATAATGGGTCAGTGGACTGTAACCTCTCCCTTCACCTGGGAGGCTGGGTTTCAAGACCAGGTCAAGGCAACTTTAGAGCCGGCTGCTACTTTGAGAGCCAGTTGGTTCCCTGGGACCTCAGTGAGTGCGGAAATGGTGGTGTTGTAGTGTGTTTCCAGAATGTCCATGTTAGTTTTTAACCATTGCTGTGTGTTTGCATGAACCTTTTTCTGTGTCTGTTCTGTTGGTGATGATGGCTTGATAAACTGTGTGAGCTTTCTGGTTTGTCTCATCATACCTGGTGGATATTGCTGTGTGTGCTTAGCTATTCTAACGATTCCTAGGTGGTGGACGGCTTGGATGAGTTTAAAGTGTGCCTTAGCAGTTTGTTGGGTTTGTGAATCCAAAGCCTGTCTGGGGGGTGAAGGTGAGTGTCTGGTGGTGTATCTGGTTCTGTCTGTGTGTGACCTATGTGGTTGTGTGTGTCTAATGTGCTCATGTCTATTTCTAGGTGTGCAGCTAGCTGGTGACCCGCCAGCTCTCCCCCTATCCCGACCCCGTCGGTGCTCTGACCTCGCAACCCTGTGCCCAGACTATGGACACACCTGGAGGTTCCAGTTGTCAATTCTCCTTGGGGGGTTCTGGCCTGTGCCGTGGTCCTGGGCTCCTCTGGGTTTGGTGTCTTGATGCCATCCTGCCTGGTTGGAGTACTCAGTGGACAATTGTAGGACAGGTTAGTGGAACAAAGCTCTTCCTCTGTCCCAAGGGCCAGGGTGAATATCCCTCCCCCGGAGAGGGTAAAGTCTCTGTTATGGGTCCTGAGTCCGGGTGTGTAAAGCAGGGTTAAAACTTAACTTTTAATTCTATTTGTTTAAAATATTTGAAGGGGGGGCAAAGATCCCAAAGTACAAATTGTTTTAAGATTGAAAACGGGGTGCGTAAATCCTCCGGGGTCAAGATTCCCTGACGTTTCTCACCCAGCTGGTGCTTCCTCAGAGGGAGAAGGGGGGAAAAACCATATGTTGGGGTTAGTGGTTCAGGGTTTTGGTTTGTGTGCACTGGCCTACTGATCTGTGTGACTCTTTGTAGATGTTTGTGTATGCTAGTTTCTGTGTCTGTCTGTCTTATAGGCTGGACCCCGGTCACCTATAAGACAGGCAGACAGCAAAGCCGCCGGGAAGCTTCACCGCCGCCTTAGTCTTCCTCATCCTACCGCCGCAACGACCGGAGCAGGCAGACGTACGCTTCAGTGACTCGGGCCCGGCCCATTGCAACTGGAGACGGCTCCACCACATGCTACCGCCGCCGCAACTTCTCATCAGGCTCAAGGCCTAAGTTTTTCGATCGCCGGAACCAGACGGGACCGGCAAAACAACGCCAGAACACAGGTTTGAAAAAACCTTACAACAAAAACTCTAATATCAAACCGAGAAGACGCCCCGCCAGGCAGAACAACAACAACGCTAATCAGAACAGGGTGCAGTCTAATGATCCCGATTTTGCCCTCAATGTTAGGATTATTTTTAAGATAATTAAAGCTGCACACCACTCCAAAGAGGCGCCCCCCACCATTAATAAAATGATGATGAACTTATCCTCTTTTATTAAACCTGCCAGCCCATCCTCCACCACGCAGCTCTTGATTGCGGGAAATGCCAAGAACTGGGCTTACACTACCCTTCTGATATTAAGAGAACATTATCAGAACAGTATTGATAACGAGGTGGAGAGGCTGTTCTCTTTTTCCATCCAGGACTGGAGGGGACCACTTGAGGTGGCAACAATCTGGGCCAAAAGGAACCTGGGACGCAGACTGCTCCCAGATACAGTGGAGCATGCTGAGGCCTTGATTGTGGCAAAACTCGCTGAAATGAGACCACAGCCACCAGCCACAGACGCCAGCACCACTGGCACAGCGACCACAGGGGGCCCACCTGCACCAGTTCCTGCAGGCCCACAGACCATTGTGGCCCAGGTCCACGCTACCCAGACCGGGGGACCCCCTCCACAACAACACCAGGCCCCTCTCCCTCCCCCTAGAACTGGCCACTTATTTAAAAAAAAAAAACTCAATCTAAACCCACAACCTTCACCTCAAAATCAGACTGGACCCCTACTAACAGCTCACTACCCACCCACATCACTGAACAAATTAAAGCCGACCTGCAATACCTTGACACTGATTTTCAGGTTCAGCGTGTAGCACCTAACCTGAGAACAGAGGAAGTCAGAGCTCTCAGAGAGCTCAGCCAGCAGAAACAGGTTATCATTAAACCAGCTGATAAGGGTAGTGCAGTTGTTTTAATGGACAGGGAACAGTATTTATGGGAAGGGTACAGACAACTTAATGATACATATTATTACTCCAAATTAACCAAACCTATTTACATGGACACAATCCCCATAGTCCAGAAAATTATACAGGCATTACAGAACAAAAAGTGAATTAATGCTAAACAAAAAATCTATTTATTAGGTGACTCTGTTCCTAGACCTAGACTATTTGATATGCTCCCTAAAATACACAAGGATCCTGACAAGTGGAGTAAACCGTTCATCATCCCACCAGGGCGACCTGTTGTCTCTGACTGCAGACTTATCGTGAGACTTATCGCACTGCTGAATATATAGACTTCTTCCTTAATCCTCTGTCGACATCACACTGCAGCTATATTAAGGACACCTATGATTTTGTCAACAAAGTTAAACAACTCAATATCCCTGAGAACTCCATTCTGTTCACCATGGACATTGACAGCTTGTACACTAATATTGAGACTAAAGAGGGCTTGCAAGCTGTAAAAAATATCTTTCAAAAACATCCCAACAAAAAGAGACCTGACAAGGAATAATTACAATTATTGGATATTAATTTGACCAAAAAATGACTTTGAATTCAATGTGGAATTCTTTCTGCAGATAAAGGGAACTGCCATGGGTAAAAAATTCGCCCCAGCCTACGCCGACATCTTCATGGCGGAGTGGGAAACTACAGCATTAGCCTCATGTTCCAAACAACCATTATACTATTACAGGTTTCTGGATGATATCTGGGGTATGTGGACTCATTCGAGAGACGATTTTGACGTTTTCCTAGCCTCTCTGGACAATCATAATCCCTCTATCAAACGGAAATCTTCTGTGAGCATGACTTCTGTGGACTTTTTAGACACCACCACCTTCAAAGGTCTCGTGTATGTTCTAAATTCACACACACGAGACATTAAAGTGTTCTTCAAAGAGACAGACACACATGCTCTGCTCTATAAGACCAGTCATCATCCAAAGCACACGTTTGCAGGCCTGGTGAAGTCCCAACTAGTTAGATTCCACAGAATCTGCACACAGAAGAGGGATTTTAAACTGGCCACAAAAGTAAAGTTCTCAGCTTTGACCACTAGAGGGTACTCCAGGTCTTTTCTCAGAAAGGTCTTTAAAACCTTCAGACAGACTAAACTCATTCTGATCACCTCTCAGCTCCCACTGGTTACAACATTTTCTCCCCCTTCTGTTAAACGTGTCAGAGTGGTTAGGAATAATTTCAAAAACTTTATCACAGAACCCGAAATACTGCAGGATACAATACAATTGCAGCCTTCAGAAAAAACAAAAACTTACAAGACCCTCTAGTTAAGGCTAAAATGAAGCCACTTAATGGCCCTAAACCCAGAGGTCATGTTCATGTATTTAAACATAAAGATTGGGTAGATAATCGGCATAATAAAAACATCTACAAAACTAGAACACAAGGTCATCATAATTCCAGGAACTGTATTTATTTGATCACGTGCAAGAATTGTGGATTACAGTATGTGGGGGAAACCGGCAATTCTATTTTTACCAGATTCACTCAACACAGGTATAATATCCTGAAAAAGAAAAAAACACACACCCCTCTGGTCCAGCATTTCTTTTCACATGGATGGGCATCAGTCCAAGTCACAGTGATTCACAGCAACCCCAGGTAGTGTGTATCACAAAGGAAACAAATAGAGAAAAGTTGGATTAGAAAACTAGACACTATACATCCTAGGGTTCTTAATGAGAGATAGGGGCCTCACAGTGTGGAACAGTTGATGGACAGTGCACTAATTCTGTCGCTAATTCAAACTCTCTCTCTCTCCCTAACCGGCCCGTGCCACCTGTTCTATATCTGTGTGGCCGTTATTCTCTCACCTTTTGACCTTTGGATGATAAGACACTATGAGATGTCTTTAATCATAATCATAATCAGATCCTTATCTACCAATTTATATCTTCATGCCTCCCTTAATTTGTCCCTTTTGTATGCCTAAAACCGAACTGAATCTGCTCAGTGGTTCAACATTCTGACACTTTAAATTCTATATATTTATCATTCCTATATTTGCCCAAACCCAAGGTGACAGGACCTGTAATATTTTCCTTCATAATTTTATTCACTCCCCTTGCCTAATCCTAAAGTCACAGGCTCCAATTATGAATCACTCTTCTTCTTGCCTAACCCTGAAGTCACAGGGGAGATGATTTTACTAACCTGATGTGGGGCTTACCTCTAACCCTAAGGTCACAGGGTTACACGCCTAACCCTAGGTCTGTGAAGAGATATTAATACCTTACCCTACTATGTGAGGTTTTATATTAATCCTAATTTCTGAATCTGGGCCCTGCTTTCTTATCATAGCTGTTGATCTAGGATATACAAGCCTAACCTTAAGGCCATCAGCCCTGTATCATTCTTCTATTATACAATCCTAATCTCTATTATCTTCATATACTCATTTATAACCTAAACTATAACTATATTAATAAATACAATCATGTTTATTTATTAATAAATAATTTAAAAGGCAATTCTTGTCCTAAATAAATTTTTTAACAGCTCATGATTATCATTAAAAATCTAATTAAAAATGGAGCATCTCTACAGTTATGGATAGTCTAAATGTAATTACAGATATCTAGAATTAGAGTTTTGACTAGGTGAAATGATGTTGTAGATATCTGTAATTACGTCGGGGGGGGTTGCACACTCCATCAGAGCAGATCCAGACTGAACACAGTCAGACCTGATCCCTCACACAAATCTGGATGAGGACTCCTTTCTCCATCCTACAGAAACAGCAGAGCCACAGTCCAGCAGCTGCGTCCTTCAGGGTCCAGTCAGAGTCCCTCACTGGTCTCCAGTCTCCCTGTTTCACCTCCAGTGTTCCTGCACAGCGACTGTCTCCTCCCACCAACCTGACATCATCAGGCTCTGAACAGAAACAAGAGAGTCGTCAGTAAAAAAATAAAGTAAGTTTCATTAGAACAGAAATTAACCAGATCAGAGCTGCAGCTCCTCTTCTACCTGAGCAGGTGAGTCCAACAGCTTTGCCAGGTGAGCAGGTGTTTTTATCTGAGCCTGAGCTTCTACAGTCCAGGAGAGCAGACTCAGTTGCTGCTCATGTGCTGCTCATCCCACAAATGCATGATCCTTACAAGTTGGACATCATTGTGAAGGTAAATAAACAGGCTTTCCAACCATGTAAAATACAATGCCAATTAGCATTGTAACAACAGAGAAATAATCCACCAAACACAGGTTTCCGAACTTTTTCCCCCCAGTATATACTGTACAAAGTACAACCACCTGTAGAAATCTCTAAGCAGAAATCTTATTAAAAAAAAAAAATCTTTCCCTTCTAGTCCACGGCCCCTAACTAAAAAGTACATTGATATTGAAGAGATCTTGAAATCTATTTTTTAACATGGGTGCAAATCATAGTAAAAAGGGAAACTCAAAGGATTGTGATAATCCACTTCAATGTATGTCTCCTAACATCCAAGATATGATCACCAAATACGGTAAACAAAGTATTGACCAACTTGACGTGTGGGTTAACGAGTGTGGATTTCCAAGCACGGGCAGTTTTAGCATAAGACAGCTCCAAGCTTTAAAAACCAAATAAGAGCAGAAAGAAAAACAAAGTAGAGAACAGCAGACAAAGAAAGGGAAGAAAAAAGTTAAAGCATTTGAGGCAGACTGGAATGCATATATACAGTGGTTAGAAGAAGCAACCATCAGGGACAGAAAACAAAAATCAGGGACAGCGCCACTAAAATCCATGTCTCAGTGTCTCAAACTAGATCCTGATCTGCACTCGACCCCGCAAAGACGACAGCCGGCCCAGGCAGTGCTGCCCAGCACTCCACCTCCACCTCCATCAGTCGAAGGAGCCATAATGGAGGAAGAGGGCTCAGCAAGCTCAGCAACCTGTCCTCCACCATACACTGAACCAGACCCACACCAGAGCCCAACAAAACCAGACTGGGAGAACGAAGGAAATCTCCAGTACAGAAACACCATAACTGGACTTTGCAACGGTGTAAAGACTGCTTTCCCAGCGAGAATGGACATTGGCAGAATCTCACTGTGCAAGCAGAGAGAAGATGAGACTGTGTCTGCATACCTTATGTAGGGGTTCTACTTTAGTAGGTTTTGGTTATTGGCAAAATAATTAATAAATAATAATAGAATTATTAATATTAATAAAGATTATCAATAAACATCAATAATAAACGGGGCACCACCCTGGAATCAGGGACCAATGACCAAAACGTTAATATAGTCTCATTATATATACTAAACTATCAATTTGGAACGTTGATTAATAATTAAATTAATAACTATAACCAAAATAGATAGTAAAGGTTGAAGGATATCGGAGTTCTTGACATAGCAGAGGTTGGCATTATTCACTCTTGTACAACATTAAAGAGACCAGCATGTATATTCCACAAACATTTATTCACAAGATTATAAAGGTTCAAAACACAATATTAATCTAACTAAATAACTAAACTAAACGAACCAAACACAGTGTGTGTGTGTGTGTGTGTGAGAGAGAGAGAGGGGGGGGAAACAAGATGGGTTCTTGTCTCAAAATGTCTGTATGGCCTACAAACAAAATGGCGGGCACTGTAAAACTACAAAGATGGCTGAATCAACGATGGCGGAATCAAAGATGGCGGAATCAAAGATGGCCATCAGCATGTCACCACATGACCTCTTTGTTCTTCTGAGAAGAAGGACAGAGAGGGGGGGTGATGTGGGGTTAAGATTATCTGAAGCTGTTTGTTTATGTTTAACTAATTCAGTTTCTGTATGTGATCTTAATGTGTGTTAGATATGCAGTGGGTTAGAAAAGATGGTTAGTTGCATGCAAGACCTTGTCTATGTGAAGCATAAACTAAACACATCAGATGTGGCGAAGCCAGTTACCCAAAAATCAAATACAGATAAATCAACACAGTCAAACTCAATGAATAACATTAAACCAAATCAATACAAGTACTTTCTAGAAATCAAAGTTGGACAGTCTTGCTCAGCCATGTGCGATTGCTAATGCTAAGGCCCAGTACGTTACCATGGAAGAACCGGTTTTGTGATTCCATGTGTTGAAGTTGTGGTTCCAAGTCAAAGATGTCGTCTTTGCTGTTAGTTTGGTGCTAACTTCTTTGCTTGATAGCTTGAAGTTAGCTGGTGAAAAGGGCAGAGCACTCGCGTCTTCTGCCGTTTGGTTCCTTGTGGCTATGTCTGTTTCCTAACAGGACATAGAATCAGAGAGCAGAGCTGCTTCCGGTCTGGAGCACAGCATCTCACCTCAAACAGGTCAGCTGGTTGAGGAGAATGAGTAGAAAGAGAGGGAACAAAGGACATTCCTCTGGTTTTGTTCTGTGTGAATTTCACACCTCTGTGTGAAATGTTACTGTAGCCAATGAAGAGTGAGCTTGGCTCACGGCGAATGAGAGCATACCTCCAGGATTCTGGGAGACAGTTCACTGTGTCTGCCACCCGAAATGGCAGGTCCCTACACTTATCAGACTCACAGAGGTTCACAATACACAGTGATCTCCTACGACCAGCTGCCATGGGGGGAAAACAATGAGGTCGGTCCCTGGGAAGCTCATCTTCAAGACCGCTTCATCAATGGCGTCAGACCAGAGATCAGTGAGATGATAAAACGCAATTGCATCGCTTGGGAATGTGGAAACCTTGAGACTGTCGAGAATCACGCCATCCACGCGGAAAAATATTTGAACGACATGTGGCTCCTCTATGTGGCACCTCCATGTCAATCCTCCATGTCGATCCTCCATGTAGCCCCTCCATGTCAGTCCTCCATGTCACCCCTCCATGTTGCTCCGCCATGTTGATCCTCCATGTATCTCCTCCATGTCTCTCCTCCATGTCACTCCTCCATGTCTCTCCTCCATGTCGCTCTTCCATGTCACTCCTCCATATCGATCCTCCATGTCACCCCTCCATGTTGCTCCGCCATGTTGATCCTCCATGTATCTCCTCCATGTCTCTCCTCCATGTATCTCCTCCATGTCTCTCCTCCATGTCACTCCTCCATGTCGATCCTCCATGTAACTCCTCCATGTTGCTCCTCTATGTCGATCCTCCTTGCTCCTCCATGTCACTCCTCCATGTCTCTCCTCCATATCACTCCTCAATGTCTATCCTCCATGTGGCTCCTCTATGTGGCACCTCCATGTCGATCCTCTATGTAGATCCTCCATGTCGATCCTCTATGTAGATCCTCCATGTCACCCCTCCATGTCAGTCCTCCATGTCACTCTTCCATGTCACTCCTCCATATCGATCCTCCATGTCACCCCTCCATGTTGATCCTCCATGTTGATCCTCCATGTTGATCCTCCATGTCACTCCTCCATGTCTCTCCTCCATGTCACTCCTCCATGTCGCTCTTCCATGTAACCCCTCCATGTCTCTCCGCCATGTTGCTCCTCCATGTCACTCCATCATGTGTCTCCTCCATGTCACTCCTCCATGTCAATCCTCCATGTAGATCCTCCTGTCGATCCTCTGTGTCACTCCTCCATGTCGATCCTCCATGTAACTCCTCCATGTCGCTCCTCTATGTCGCTCCTCCTTGCTCCTCCATGTCTCTCCTCCATGTCGCTCCTCCATGTCGATCCTCCATGTAGATCCTCCTGTCGATCCTCCGTGTCAGTCCTCCATGTTGATCCTCCATGTAACTCCTCCATGTCGCTCCTCTATGTCGATCCTCCTTGCTCCTCCATGTCACTCCTCCATGTCTCTCCTCCATATCACTCCTCAATGTCTATCCTCCATGTGGCTACTCTATGTGGCACCTCCATGTCGATCCTCCATGTCGATCCTCCATGTAGCCCCTCCATGTCAGTCCTCCATGTCACCCCTCCATGTTGCTCCGCCATGTTGATCCTCCATGTATCTCCTCCATGTCTCTCCTCCATGTCACTCCTCCATGTCTCTCCTCCATGTCGCTCTTCCATGTCACTCCTCCATATCGATCCTCCATGTCACCCCTCCATGTTGCTCCGCCATATTGATCCTCCATGTATCTCCTCCATGTCTCTCCTCCATGTCACTCCTCCATGTCGATCCTCCATGTAACTCCTCCATGTTGCTCCTCTATGTCGATCCTCCTTGCTCCTCCATGTCACTCCTCCATGTCTCTCCTCCATATCACTCCTCAATGTCTATCCTCCATGTGGCTCCTCTATGTGGCACCTCCATGTCGATCCTCTATGTAGATCCTCCATGTCGATCCTCTATGTAGATCCTCCATGTCACCCCTCCATGTCAGTCCTCCATGTCGCTCTTCCATGTCACTCCTCCATATCGATCCTCCATGTCACCCATCCATGTTGCTCCTCCATGTTGATCCTCCATGTCACTCCTCCATGTCTCTCCTCCATGTCACTCCTCCATGTCGCTCTTCCATGTAACCCCTCCATGTCTCTCCTCCATGTTGCTCCTCCATGTCACTCCATCATGTGTCTCCTCCATGTCGCTCCTCCATGTCAATCCTCCATGTAGATCCTCCTGTCAATCCTCTGTGTCACTCCTCCATGTCGATCCTCCATGTAACTCCTCCATGTCGCTCCTCTATGTCGCTCCTCCTTGCTCCTCCATGTCACTCATCCATGTCGATCCTCCATGTAGATCCTCCTGTCGATCATCCGTGTCACTCCTCCATGTCGATCCTCCATGTAACTCCTCCATGTCGCTCCTCTATGTCGATCCTCCTTGCACCTCCATGTCACTCCTCCATGTCTCTCCTCCATATCACTCCTCAATGTCTATCCTCCATGTGTCTCCTCTATGTGGCACCTCCATGTCAGTCCTCCATGTCGATCTTCCATGTCACTCCTCCATATCGATCCTCCATGTCACCCCTCCATGTTGCTCCTCCATGTTGATCCTCCATGTCACTCCTCCATGTCTCTCCTCCATGTCACTCCTCCATGTCGCTCTTCCATGTCACCCCTCCATGTCTCTCCTCCATGTCGCTGCTCCATGTCACACCATCATGTCTCTCCTCCATGTCGCTCCTCCATGTCACTCCTCCATGTAGATCCTCCTGTCGATCCTCCGTGTCACTCCTCCATGTCGCTCCTCTATGTCGATCCTCCTTGCTCCTCCATGTCACTCATCCATGCCTCTCCTCCATGTCGCTCCTCCATGTCGATCCTCCATGTAGATCCTCCTGTCGATCATCCGTGTCACTCCTCCATGTCGATCCTCCATGTCACCCCTCCTTGTCGATCCTCCATATCACTCCTCCATGTCACTCCTCCATGTGTCTCCTCCATGTCAATCCGCCATGTCGATCCTCTATGTAGATCCTCCTGTCAATCCTCCATGTAGATCCTCCTGTCGATCCTCCGTGTCACTCCTCCATGTCGATCCTCCATGTAACTCCTCCCTGTCGCTCCTCCATGTCGATCCTCCATGTCACTCCTCCATGTTTCTCCTCCATGTCACTCCTCCATGTCGCTCTTCCATGTCACCCCTCCATGTCTCTCCTCCATGTCGCTCCTCCATGTCAATCCTTCATGTAGATCCTCCTGTCGCTCCTCCATGTTGCTCCTCCATGTCGATCCTCCATGTAGATCCTCCTGTCGATCCTCCATGTAGATCCTCCATGTCGATCCTCCATGTAACTCCTCCATGTCGCCCCTCCATGAGTCTCCTCCATGTCACTCCTCCATGAGTCTCCTCCATGTCACTCCTCCATGTTGATCCTCCATGTAACTCCCATATATATCACTCCTCCATGTCTCTCCTCCATGTCGCTCCTCCATGTCTCTCTTCTGTGTCACTCCTCCATGTCACTCCTACATGTCTCTCCTCCATGTCGCTCCTCCCAGTCACTCCTACATGTCTCTCCTCCATGTCACATGTCCATGTCTCTCCTCCATGTCCCTCCTCCATGTTGCTCCTCCATGTCGATCCTCCATGTCACTCCTACATGTCTCTCCTCCATGTCACTCCTCCATGTCGCTTTTCCATGTCACCACTCCATGTCTCTCCTCGATGTCGCTCCTCCATGTCGGTCCTCTATGTCGATCCTCCTTGCTCCTCCATGTCTCTCCTCCATGTCGCTCCGCCATGTCGATCCTCCATGTAGATCCTCCTGTCGATACTCCGTGTCACTCCTCCATGTCGATCCTCCATGTAACTCCTCCATGTCGCCCCTCCATGAGTCTCCTCCATGTCACTCCTCCATGAGTCTCCTCCATGTCACTCCTCCATGTTGATCCTCCATGTAACTCCTATATATATCACTCCTCCATGTCTCTCCTCCATGTCGCTCCTCCATGTCTCTCTTCCGTGTCACTCCTCCATGTCACTCCTACATGTCTCTCCTCCATGTCGCTCCTCCCAGTCACTCCTACATGTCTCTCCTCCATGTCACATGTCCATGTCTCATCTCCATGTCCCTCCTCCATGTTGCTCCTCCATGTCGATCCTCCATGTCACTCCTACATGTCTCTCCTCCATGTCACTCCTCCATGTCGCTTTTCCATGTCACCACTCCATGTCTCTCCTCGATGTCGCTCCTCCATGTCGGTCCTCTATGTCGATCCTCCTTGCTCCTCCATGTCTCTCCTCCATGTCGCTCCGCCATGTCGATCCTCCATGTAGATCCTCCTGTCGATCCTCCGTGTCACTCCTCCATGTCGAATCTCCATGTAACTCCTCCCTGTCGCTCCTCCATGTCGATCCTCCTGTCGATCCTCCGTGTAGCTCCTCCATGTCGCTCTTCCATGTCACTCCTCCATGTCTCTCCTCCATGTCACTCCTCCATGTCGATCCTCCGTGTAGATCCTCCTGTCGATCCTCCGTGTCACTCCTCCATGTCGCTCCTCCATGTCAGTCCTCCTTGCTCGTCCATATCACTCCTCCATGTCGATCTTCCATATCACTCCTCCATGTCTATCCTCCACGTGGCTCCCCCATGTGGCACCTCCATGTCAATCCTCCATGTGGCACCTCCATGTCGATCCTCCATGTAGATCATCCATGTCGCTCCTACATGTCACTCCTCCATGTCGCTCTTCCATGTCACTCCTCCATATCGATCCTCCATGTTACCCCTTCATGTTGCTTATCCATGTCGATCCTCCATGTCACTCCTCCATGTTTCTCCTCCATGTCACTCCTCCATGTCGCTCTTCCATGTCACCCCTCCATGTCTCTCCTCCATGTAACTCCTCCATGTCGGTTTTCTATGTCGATCCTCCTTGGTCCTATATGTCTCTCCTCCATGTCACTCCGCCATATCGATCCTCTCTGTAGATCCTCCTGTCGATCCTCCATGTAGATCCTCCTGTCGATCCTCCGTGTCACTCCTCCATGTCAATCCTCCATGTAACTCCTCCCTGTCGCTCCTCCATGTCGATCCTCCATGTCACTCCTCCATGTCTCTCCTCCATGTCACTCCTCCTTGTCTCTCCTCCATGTCACTCCTCCATGTCGATCCTCCATATCACTCCTCCATGTCTCTCCTTCATGTCGCACCTCCATGTCGATCCTCCATGTAGATCCTCCTGTCGATCCTCCGTGTCACTCTTCCATGTCGATCCTCCATGTAACTCCTCCCTGTCGCTCCTCCATGTCAGTCCTCCTTGCTCGTCCATATCACTCCTCCATGTCGATCTTCCATATAACTCCTCCATGTCTATCTTCCATGTGGCTCCCCCATGTGGCACCTCCATGTCGATCCTCCATGCAGATCCTCCATGTCGCTCTTCTATGTCACTCCTCCATATCGATCCTCCATGGTACCCCTTCATGTTACTCCTCCATGTCGATCCTGCATGTCACTCCTCCATGTTTCTCCTCCATGTCACTCCTCCATGTCACTCTTCGATGTCACCCCTCCATGTCTCTCCTCCATGTCGCTCCTCCATGTCTCTCCTCCATGTCACTCCTCCATGTCTCTCCTCCATGTCGCTCCTCCATGTCTCTCCTCCATGTCACTCCTCCATGTCTATCCTCCATGTGGCACCTCCATGTCTATCCTACATGTCTCTCCTCCATGTGGCACGTCCATGTCGATCCTCCATGTCGATCCTCCATGACGATCCACATTGTCACTCCTCAATGTCGCTCCTCCATGTCGCTCCTCCATGTCACTACTCCATGTCGCTCTTCCATATCACCCCTTCATGTCTCTCCTCCATGTCACTCCTCCATGTCTCTCCTCCATGTCACTCCTCCATGTCGCTCTTCCATGTAACCCCTCCATGTCTCTTTTCCATGTTGCTCCTCCATGTCACTCCATCATGTGTCTCCTCCATGTCGCTCCTCCATGTCAATCCTCCGTGTAGATCCTCCTGTCGATCCTCCGTGTCACTCCTCCATGTCGATCCTCCATGTAACTCCTCCATGTCGCTCCTCTATGTCGATCCTCCATATCGCTCCTCCATGTCGATCCTCCATGTAGATCCTCCTGTCGATCCTCCGTGTCACTCCTCTATGTCGATCCTCCATGCAGATCATCCATGTCGCTCCTACATGTCACTCCTCCATGTCGCTCTTCCAAGTCACTCCTCCATATCGATCCTCCATGTTACCCCTTCATGTTGCTCCTCCATGTCGATCCTGCATGTCACTCCTCCATGTTTCTCCTCCATGTCGCTCCTACATGTCACTCCTCCATGTCGCTCTTCCATGTCACTCCTCCATATCGATCCTCCATGTTACCCCTTCATGTTGCTCCTCCATGTCGATCCTGCATGTCACTCCTCCATGTTTCTCCTCCATGTCACTCCTCCATGTCGCTCTTCGATGTCACTCCTCCATGTCGCTCCTCCATATCAGTCCTCCATGTAGCTCCTCCACGTCGCTCCTCCACATCGCTCCTCCACGTCGATCCTCCATGTAACTACTCCATGTCACTCCTCCATGTCTCTCCTCCATGTCGCTCCTCCATGTCAATCCTCCATGTAGATCCTCCTGTCGATCCTCCATGTCACTCCTCCATGTCGCTCTTCCATGTCACCCCTCCATGTCTTTCCTCCATGTCGCTCCCCCATGTCACTACTCCATGTCTCTCCTCCGTGTCACTCCTCCATGTCACTCCTACATGTCTCTCCTCCATGTCGCTTCTCCCAGTCACTCCTACATGTCTCTCCTCCATGTCACACGTCCATGTCTCTCCTCCATATCCCTCCTCCATGTTGCTCCTCCATGTCGATCCTTCATGTCACTCCTACATGTCTCTCCTCCATGTCACTCCTCCATGTCGCTCTTCCATGTCACCACTACATGTCTCTCCTCCATGTCGCTCCTCCATGTCGGTCCTCTATGTCGATCCTCCTTGCTCCTCCATGTCTCTCCTCCATGTCACTCCGCCATGTCAATCCTCTCTGTAGATCCTCCGTGTCACTCCTCCATGTCGATCCTCCATGTAACTCCTCCCTGTCGCTCCTCCATGTCGATCCTCCTGTCGATCCTCCGTGTCGCTCCTCCATGTCGCTCTTCCATGTCACTCCTCCATGTCTCTCCTCCATGTCACTCCTCCTTGTCTCTCCTCCATGTCACTCCTCCATATCGATCCTCCATGTTACCCCTTCATGTCGCTTTCCCATATCAGTCCTACATGTAGCTCCTCCATGTCACTCCTCCATGTCTCTCCTCGATGTCGCTCCT
>CAKAKS010000043.1:127500-130918 GCA_916700875.1 Sebastes aleutianus | reverse complement strand
GTCTGTCTGAGGGGGGTGAGAGTGAAACAGGAGGATGTGACATATGTTACAGTGCTGTGAGAGGTCAGAATCTGTAGAGGATGGTGCATGACTATATGACCTACTTTGTCTACAATTTTTGCCAGAGCAGCTGCATATCTGACACAGGGGCTGGCTCTCTGTTCTTGTGTGTCTAGCAAAATGCTACAATAGTACAATACGTTCCTATCTCCTCTGTGTTTCTGATATAAGACACCATGGGCTGTACTAAGCTGCTCTGAGACATCCAGATGGAATGGTTGAGAGTAATCTGGGAGAGCGAGTGCTGCGGCCTCTGCCATTTCCTGCTTGAGGTGGATAAACACCTCCTCGGCCTCTGTAGACCATTCTAGCTCAGCGGTGAGGTTCCTCATTCCAGCCATGGTTACCATTTGTCTGAGTAACTGAGTGTCGCCTGCATAGTTAGGGATGTATTGTTTTGAATACCCAGTCAGCCCTAAGAATGATAACATCTCTTTTACTGTCTGTGGTTTCGGATGGTGGAGTATTGAGTCACGATGAACTGGAGACATTGCAGTGCCCTTTGTTGACACCATTCTACCTAGGAACGAAACTTGTGCGCGGCAACATTGAAGTTTTTCCTTTGAGACTTTGTAACCGTAGTTATGTAACCTCAATAACAATGCATGAGTTAGTGACAGGCATACCTCAGCCGAGGGTGTGGCCACTAACAAGTCATCTACATATTGTACAATACAACACCCCTTAGGGAGTTCAAGGCCGGCTAAGTGAGTTCTCAAGGTTTCGTTAAAAATAGAGGGGGAGAGTATAAACCCCTGTGGTAACACATTATATGTCAGCCTTTGGCCTTCATATGTAAATGAGAAAATGTCCTGTAAATGATCTGCTAAGGGCAGGCAAAAGAAGGCGTTAGCCAAATCTATACATGTGAAAGATGTATGGGCTGGGGTGAGCATTGAGAGAGCAGAGTGGGGGTTCGGTACTGGTGTAACAGGAGTCAAAACCAGCTCATTGATGGCTCTTAAATCATGAGCCATTCTGTATGAGCCGGAGGGTTTGATTACTGGCAAAATGGGAGTGTTCCACTGAGAGTAAGATTTTCTTAATACCCCTGCCTTTATCAGTCCTTCAATCGTAGGGGAGATACCCTGGGCTGCTTCCACTTTATGCTTATACTGAGGTCTCCAGATAGGGCAGTAAGTATTCATCTCGAAAGTTACCGGTTCCATGCTGCACCTGCCAACATCAAAGGGGCCCGTAGACCACAGTGAGGAAGGGAGAGTTGCCAACATGGAAGTGGCTCCTTCACCATCTAACATCTCCCTACCGTGGTGGCGTGTTAGTAACTCATGTTTGCAAATACCTGACACTGCATTGTAAAAGGAGAGTCTATATATGTTAGAGGATGGTGAGAGTGAAACCCCCAAAAGGGAAGTGGGAACCCAGTCTGACAGAGCGACTGCTGCTTTAACCATGGGGCCTAAGTCTTTAGCTTGATGTTTTGGAGCTATGGCTAGGGACACATGGGGAACAGCTTCTTCTGACATGCGATACCATTGTTCTTGTGCTGGGGTTAGTTTTACTGCGGCTGCTACTCCTGCTGGTGCTATATAAACATCTCTTACTCCTATCCCCCAGGTTGTATCTAACAGGTTCTGTTGAAACTCATCTTGATACGTAAGATCATTATTTCTGTCATAATTCAGAGTGCAGTGGGGAGGATCGGGAACAGGGAGGTAAGGGTGTAGAGCCCTAATCCATGGTTGCCACATGTTGTAAAAGTCAATCAGAGGGTTTCTGTCGGCTAGCAGGGCCCAATATATGTCTGCACAGGGTGGTGGGGCATCAGGTGAGGTATCAGGACTCAACATGCACATGCGATCAGCACTGGAGGGCGAGGAGCACACCATTTCTTCTCCTCCGGGGAAACTCACTATCACAGCTTCTGGTGAACAATGTACAGAAGCCCCCAGTGCTGCCAAAACATCTCTTCCCAGGAGATCACGTGGACAATCAGGTGTATACAAAAAGGGGTGCTCCATCACCTGTCTCCCAAGCCGGACAGGAAGGGGAACAGTAAAAGGCAGTCTTTGTTCAGTGCCGGAAAATCCCAAAACGGAAACATAGTGAGAGGAAAGGGAACACATAGGTTCAGCTAAGGTGGAGTAACGTGCTCCTGTATCCACCATGAACCATCTTCGTTTTCCGTTCACTGTCAACTGGAGACAGGGCTCTGCCAGCCCCTGCCCCTCCATCTCCGTCGGGCACCCCTATGGGAACATTCCTGGTGTATATGGACCAGGTGGAGGTCCCTGCGCAGAGTACCCGCTGTATGCCTGCATTGGAGCTAGCTGTTGGTTTGGTGGAGTCTGTATTGTTGGCTGATATGACTGCTGTGGAGGCCCTCTCATCTGCTGTTGTTGTTTCTGAGGACAGTCACGTGCCCAGTGATCCGGGCTTTCGCAGATGTAACAACTGCCTCCTTTTGGTTGGGCATACCCCCTCCCCCTGCCTCCTCCTCTCCCTCTGCTTCTATTCCGTCCTCCATGATAAGGGGGCTGCTGATATGGGGCAGCTTGGTAAGGAACATGATACTGGGGTTGATACATAGCCTGTGGCGGGCCCTGCAGTGGATAAGGATTCTGTGGCGGGGCTGGAGCTGGTGTTACAATTTGAGCCATCTGGGTATCTTTCTCTTTCCCTCCCTTTTTCTTATCTGTTGCACGAGTCCGTGCATCTGCCAACTGTAATTTAGTCAACTGAGCTACCATCTCTTTTAATGACTCATTTTCCTCTTCCTCCTCCTTGGTTTCTGCATCCTGATGATGGCAGAAATGTGTTTCCCATCTTGATGATTTTGCCCCTGCCATATCTGGATTCTCTTGCATCTTTCTCTTAACTCCTTCCGGAGCATGTTTTAACAGAGCTATTCTGAACAGAGACTGCTGTGATTCTTTATCTGGGTTCACCCCCGTAGCCCCCGCCCACTCTGTCTTTGCTCTTTCTATGAACGTGCGTCCGCTCTCCCCGTTCTTAATCTTAAACACCAAGCTGTGGAGCTTGCCCGCTGGTATGGGATACTTTTGTCTAATAGCATTACCGTAGGAGGTAGCGTAGGGGTTAAGGGGGCTCCTATCTAACACCTGGACTGTTCCGGCCGCTGCTTCTAATTCTTTCAGTGCCCAGTCCGAAACCGAGAAACCCAAAATAGCCCTGAGATCGCCCATAGCTAAAGTCTTCCCTCGGGTCTTGTTATACAGGCTCGTGAGCCACACTCCGCCTCCCTCTTGAATTCCTGGGAGGAGCTCACTCAGTGCTTGAATGTCACCTAAGGTGAACGGCTGATACTCGTCTCTACCGTTGCTTTTGGCCACAATGGGAAACATGCCAACGCACTGACTCCTCTGTTTGTCACCTT